>JAFEMH010007797.1:0-76260 GCA_022495995.1 Adenophora triphylla var. japonica
TTTTTATGCACACCCTTTCTTTTGGCCTAGACTACCCTTTCCCGGGTTTTCAATCTAAGCGGGCTTCTTTTTCTTGTGCAAGCTCTAATTTTTGCCTAGGCCGGCCCTCTCTTCGGGATTTTCAACCTAGCGAGAGCATTTTTCTTTTTAAGAGACCAAGTCACGCGAAGCATTTCTCGAGCTTGTCCTATGTTGACCGGCTCTCGTGATAGTTGATCTCCGTCACTAAGTCCACCACCGAAGTGGCTCCCCCGCAGAATATCTTCTTCACGATGTAAGAATCTATACCTATCTTGGTCCACACTTGCCTAGGGGGTGAAAGGTCCAGACGATGTCTCACTGAGAACAAAGTGAAACGCCTGTACTCGATATTCCCTTTGTCTTGACCTTTTTGTTGAAAGCTCTTGCCATTCTTCTTGGTAAGTCCTCGAGCGTGTTTACTGCCGCCAAATTCTCCTTTATCGTCTAGCAAGGCTAACTCTTCGTATCTTCTTATCTAGCCACTCAACTTCATTCACTTGGTTTTCTAGGAGAACCCGTAGCCTGATGGTATTTCCAATTCTATCATAGCAAGACAGCCTCCATTCCGAATGTGAGGGCCTAGTGGAGTTCCCTCGTAAATGCTTTTCGGACCCAGGTGCGGTATCCCCAAAGTGCGAAAGGGTAGCTTGCTTCCTGCCAGTTCTTCCCAAAGTGATTGCCATTTTTCGATGTAATGGTTTTCTCCGATTGTTACTATGCTTTGCGGCTTCAACTGCTCTATTTGTCTCCAGGCCTGTAAGGAGATGACTTATCAGCCTTTATGATTTTGTACTTACGTTTGTTTCTCAAAGCTGATACTACCTGCATCATATCTTGCTGGGATCTCTGTCTATAGGTGGATAAATGTGTTTGATGAATTCTCGCCACCTTTCGACATTCAAAACTTTCAGGAGGTGGCCTCGATCTATTTAGTGAAATAGTCGATATTACTAAGACAAAAAACAAGGTCCATTGGCTCATGGTGACCTTTCCAATCACATCTATGCCCTAGTATTGAGAACGGCCAAGGAGACGCTTCATAGGTACAAAGAACAGCGGTGCTTTGTAAGTGCTCCAATTTGAGCTTGTTAGAATTTTCGTTAGAAAATTAACGAAAGTTATAACATTTCTAACAATTCCTAACAATCCTAACTTTTCTAACAAAGTGAGGGTAAATGGGCATTGTTATTTAAGGTTAAACCTTAAAAAAGAATCTCAAAAAGAAAACAAAAGAAGAAAACCATAAATAGAAATGTCGGAAACATAAACCTGGCCGCTTAATTTGAATTTCAAAAAGAAATATTCCTCTTGTCCAAAGCCGGAGCCGCATTTAATGAACAAAGGCACGCCGAGGGTTCCCATCCGCGCGGATGAGTTTGTCATCTCAGAGGGCTATAAATTGAGCCCTCCAAGCCACAAAAATAAGGAGCCACAACACATTTTGCACCGAACCTCGCGAAATATAGAGAGAAAACAAGAGAATTCACTTGAATTGTCACCATTTTCTCTCCAATCTTTCCCAATTCATACTCATCCACTCACTCTCATATTAAAGCCCTAAACACTCATACATACAAGCCAAACACTCAAGAACACAAGGAAGATTGGTAAACCCTCCTTCTCCTAACCCTAAATCTCATCCATGCATGCATCTTCAAACTACAAAATGTAGTTCCTTCATCTTCTTGCTCTAGATCTAAGAAGATCACCATGGAAGACCATCTCCATGGATGATCTTCTACAAAGATGAAAATTATTTTCAAGTTCTCTTACTTTCTTGCAAAGAAAACTCATTTTCAAAACCCTAAAAACCATTTTCAAGCATAAAATCTCATTTTCAAAGGATAAAAATCCCCTTCCCAAGCAAATGAAATGCTTAGTCCTAATGTACCCCAAGGATGGTTTGGTATAGTTGATTCACCACTAAAATGTCTAGTGATCACTAACCAAAACCTAGGGAAATGGGGACAAGCATGGATGCAAAACCCCCCTTTAAAATCATATTCTCCTTCTTGGGAAGTTGCTGTCCAGTAGCAATTTTCCCAGACCTCAGTCCATTGTCTTAATTTTTGGACACAGATGAACTTGAAATTTGGTGTTGACTACAAAACACTTTTTGTAGCCAACATCCAGAGCTTTCCAGACATATTTTTACTTTATTTTTTGGGTGAGTAAAACTCCTCTTTTCAAATTTTCTTTCAGAGGCTAGTTCATCAGCTTCTGGGAATCCAGATCTCATATCTGAGGTTTCCAGAAGGTTTTGACCCATCAAATCTTCTCCAAAATGGAAAATTCCTTCTCACAAGTCTTATTTAAGGTGTCTAGAACAACTTTCATTCTCTGAGTTTATCCAGATTATGAAGTTTTAAGACCCTTGAATCCATTTCAAAATCAAAGGTCCACTGCCTTTTCATTCTGGCAGAAATGGCTCTCAACTTCAAAAGGTCTTTTGAGTACCAAATCTCAATCCAAAATCCTCCAAAAATCATGGGATCAGTTTAAAGTCTTAAAAAGATATCCCAATTTTTACTTTTCTGAGTTTCAAAGTATTTTGGCCAAAACACACACACACACACACACACACAAATGATTTTCAGCTTGGAAGACTCGCTTACGAGGCATTCCGGTGCACACTAACGTCCTTCCCGGCGTGTAACATGACCTCCGAACCTAAATCTCTGATCTCGGCTTTTTCAAAGTTTTGGCCCTCAAAATTAAAATGGCGTGGCGACTCCGTTTCGTTGATTTTTTCAAACAAAATGGGAAAATTTTCGGATACACATTCATCACAAAGGGCGACTACTGGGACTAAGCTTTTTTTTTAAAAAATGAATGATATTTGGTATATTGGTGGAAACCACTAAATTTCCCGTTATCGCCTCCTAACACGAGTCGGGGATAAATTGTGGTCTAACAATCCCACGTACCGGTATCACCGTTTTCAAAAAAGCTTTTGAGGGTCAAGCTTCCGTCCCGCTTTGAAAATCATTTTTGTGTGTGTGTTGATTTTTGCACGCTTTCATGTTGTTTTGGCCGCCTGAGAAAGTCAAAATTTTGACCGTCGGAATAATGTCCCTAACCTGCCGGAATTTTCGTGCTTACGTGCTTATGTGCTCATTAAATTTCAAAAAAATTCAAAAAAAAAAAGGATTTTCAAAAAAAAGAAAATTTTCAAAAAAAATCATGCATCATATTTTTAAGACACATAAAAAATCTCTATTTTACTCGTAAAAGAATATAGATCGCTTGCACACTACGCGCACGTGACCGTACACCGCACACTACGCCCCTAACCCGGGAAATCCTTGTCGCGGTCCGTTTGGTCTTATTACGCCTGATGAGCACAGACTACCCAAACATCCCACGGAGCCTCGTGTCGACTATGCACTTGTCCGTGACACACTTTGTCCGAGACCCGCTGGTTTTTAGTCCGGTCTCGTGTCATGCCCCGTCCGTGTATAGACCTTTCCTTTCAAGCCTTTTGTCGGCATACCGACTCAATATCTTTCGGGACCCTAATCGCCGAAGTTCTCGCCGGTTTTCCGCCGCAGACTTTGACCAAGATATTGACCGGCGCCTTGACTTCGGCTCGACCGGCACAAATTATACACCGACTCCCAAAGATTGACACCGAGTCATCAAGGATTAATGAATATTCCATGCCTAATTACGGCTTAACCGACGACAAGTCAAGATCAATCGTGGACGCTTATCACCCAAATCATGCCGACTTTTCGTCGAGCTCCTGGACATGATCTTGACTTTCGACGTCGCCTTGTCCGTAATTTACATCGAATGCTCGTTAAGACTCGATTACCCGCCGACTTTTAGGATCGTTTTCTTTCTGGCCGGTGGGACCCGCTTGCCCTATAGGACCCTCGCCCGGGCCGCCCACCCCGGGAGGTCGAAATACGTGTGGAATACGAGGGGCTTATAGACGTAGTGACGGGGCCCACCGATCCAGAATCGCAGTAGTTTGCGAAAAGAAGAGCAATCTTTTCCAACCGATTAGGTTAATAAAACATGTTTTAAGTAAACGTGAACAAATAACCGCATGTTGCATGAGCCTAAAGCCCAAACACCTACCCTCCTTCCATTCCTGCACATCTCGAACCTTCATGTCCTTTCCCCGCAGCCTCCGCACAAAGCTTGGTTTCGGCACCGGGTCACCGTTTGATCAGTTGGGAAGAGTCAAGCGCATCGTCGCCTTCACCGCTTGTTCCGACTCCGGGTTTCGTAATGTCTCGCATCAGCCGGTAATGATGGGGATAACGTCACTCCGCCTCCCGGACCCTCGTACAGAGCAACAAAGGGAATCCGCTAGCGTAACGTATGAGGTTACGACAGAAGCACAAACCTAAACAAATTTTTATGGAGGCTATTAAGAGTCACGGCCTGCCGCCGCCTCAATCCGATGGCACCTTCACCGTGGAAGAAGACGAGGATGCCAACCCCACTCTCGCCGCCCGATTACACCAGATGCCGCCACCCACCTCCTATGGTGCCACTACTGTAACCCATGCTCCTCGATTTTCGGGTCACCAGCCTCCCCAACCACGTACCACCTGGATCCATGCAGCCCCGACGGCACAAATCAAATGGGGCAAAATCGCACGGAATGTCTTCTCATGGTTGGGGCTATCTCGGAATGCCACAGCCTAATCGGATCCCGCCTCGCCGGAACCGATCAATCCGACCTTCACAAAGAATGCCTACAGCTGAATGCCGCCACAACTTGGTTCTGGGCCACGCCATGAGCCCCTCCTCGTAACAAGCATTTAGTTCACCAAGCCCTCACACAAATCCATTCCTCACTCGCACTTCTATGGGTTACCAAGCCTCCATCCCTGTCATCCGAATCACCAGACCGCAGCATTCCTGTTACACACCTTCACCACAAAGTACCATGCAATTCAACAATCCGGACAAAGCTCCGCACTCAAGCCTACTTACGGGCCCCACTGAAATCCAAGTTATCCGGCTACATCGGGCTGCCTCCACCTACTTTGCCGCTGAAAATCAACAAAGAAGCCGCAAGGTTCTATCCTTTTGCTCGTGCTCCTACCCATGCTCCCTGTGGTAACTCACCCCTGTGACAGTTTTCACCTACGTCCCCGGATCGGCCGTTCCCTCCACCCGCCCGCTCCAGTGGTAGCTCCTCTCTCTAGCTCACCACTAGCTTGAATGCCATGGTTCCGCCACAAGACCCTCATCCGGCCCGGTTCATGGAACAACACAAGGAAATGAAAGCGCAGACGCCGAACCGATCGCCAAGAAGCTCCGCTCTTCCGCCTACTGCACCCGACTCCATTGTTCCTCCGCCCCACAAATTCGTGATGCCTAATCTGGATCTCTTTGATGGGACCGCATGTCCGAAAACCCATTTGGACACATATACCTTGGCGATGAAAGCCAAAGGATGTACCAATCGCCAGCTGGCCGACTATTTCGCCTATCCTCAAGTCCAAAGGCCTTAAAGTGGTTCTTCCGTTTGAAACCCGAAGCCGTGGCTACATGGGACCAGATTACCAATGCCTTCACGTAAAAAATATAAGGCCAACTTGGAATGGGAAACAAATAGGGTTGACCTACAAACAACAAAGCAGTCATTCCGATGAGAATGTTGGGACTTTTACAAGCGGTGGAATCAAACTCAAGAAATGGCCATCCCTCCTTCCGAAGAGGAACAATCGGACATCTTCCAACATGCTTGAAACCACATCTCGAGAGCCTCCTCGCCACTTCCCATACTGCACTTACGGGCCATGGTTAACTCGCAGCCTAAGTTTGAAAAGGCCTACAATCAAGCAACCTGGCCGCCGCACTCCGCCACGCATATCGGGCTCCTCCCCGCAAACACCGCCCTCAAGCTCCCGCTAAAGGCAAAGAGATGATTAACTATGCGGGACAGAATGTAATAACACGACTCCTTTTGCTCCCAGAAACCAAATGAGCCTGCATCAAGCGGGTCATAAATCTCGAAAACTTTGGAATGCCCCCGAATGACATCTTTAGGGACTCGTGAAAGAAGGCTTGCCGCGGCCTTGGAGAATTTCCAACCCGTAAATCCGAATGCTCCCGTGGATACTACAAAGTATTGTGCTTTTCATCAAGCTCACTGACATCCGATCGACAACCGCTTCACTCGAAAAGGCAATCCAGGGCTAATAGAGCAAGGAAAGTTGGAAGGCCCCGGGGGCCTAACACAGCCAAAAATCCGCCGCCAAGGAACCATAATCGTGTGAATATGATTGAATGCGGAGAATCTTCACACGCCCAGGAAGATGCCGATGAAGGTCCCCAAATACCCGTGGCCAACCTCGTCGAGGATCCCGAATTCGATTCCCTCGCCTCGAGGATATCGAACGAATCAACCCATCTTGGTCTCATGTCGAGACTCCTTGCAAGAATACGAGGCCCGCTATTTCTCGGATAAAAGGAAGGCCAATACCGAAGAACTGGGGCTGTTCCGCCGTAACATGAAAGAACCATTTACACAAGATGGTTAGAACAATCAAGAAGAATCGAACAAGAAAGCTTCCTGCGAGCGCTCAGACCGGGGCTTATCAAGAAAGAGGCCGAAGAGCATCGGAGCTAGTACACTTCGCAAATTGGCTTGGGAGAGCCCGAATATGATCCCGAGAACAAGGAAGAATCTAAGAGGAGGATTCCTTCTATATCCTACTCGGTGTCAAATACGTGCCACCCCTCTCACTCTTCCCCCGCAATTTCGGGAGGAGAAGCCGAGTCACAATTGCCACTTCCGGAATGGGAACATATGACACTTTCGCGGCCGCACGCACCCATATTCCCCAACGGGTTTGATCGGCTGTTCCTCTCACGCCGAAATCCCGTAGTATGGGAAGAAGATTCCGATGACAAAGAATGATGATGATGATGACGAGAGTGAAGAGTCAACCGAGGCCCCCGATCCGGAAACAACTGAACAATCATGCCGTAAATGAGCCCACGGGAGCCGTGCACAATGGTTGGTTATCAAGAAGTTTACGACGAAGAAACTTCGGGAGACGAATATGAGACCGAGGACATGAAGGCCATGAAGTTTCATGGATCTCGAGCACGTGGATGTCTTAGAATTCAACACCGCCTACCATGCTTTGGGGAAAGGGTTTTCGTGTGTCCGATCCAGCCGATAGTCGAAGATCTCGATCGAAAGAGGAAAATTAACTCCCATCCGCCCAAATGAGAAAATAACCATGGTTAGATCAAATCCACCCCATAACAAAGTAACACTCCTTGTCGTGGTTACCCAAGAAGAGGTCACCTTCCCCGAATGTATGTCGCCTTTCGAGAAGTCCTAGAAACCGGCATGATACCGGATGCGCTCCCACACGTAACGCTATAATCATCTCCAACTCGAGTATTACGTAAAGGAATCGTAATGGCCGCACTATACCGGGATGAAATCGAAAAGCCGCCGAGTCCCGACAATAGCGACTCTTGTTGCATGATAACTATGAGCAAGGCCGGCCATGAGAGTGAATCTGAGGACGCCCTAGCTCGCGGGCCATCCAAGGGGCAACAACACAACCCCAAACCCAAAAGCCTCGCGACTTGGGAAGCGCTTATAAGGGCCGCCAGAAGGAGCCATAGCCACCTCACCGTCACTAGACTCCGTCGTAACCAATGGCCAATAGCCAAAAGGGCTCCCCCGTCGACCTTAGCAAAGATTGAAGAAATCCAGCCAAGAGACGACTGATGAGGAAGTTAATCCGCTGACCCGATCTCGGCGCATCTTCCAAGGAAATCCCAAGGCGTATAAGAAGGCCACGCATCAAGCACCGAAAGAAGATCGCCGCCCCTACGCTAAGACAACCGAAACCTGCACTCCCGAGAAAGAGGATCCCGTGCTCACCCAATGAAGCAAACACAGCCAACATTTCCCTCCGGTCTCTACTCACCTCGTCCTATCCCCATAAGCCGAAGCCGGAAGAAAGCCCGGCTCGCACTCTCGTGCCTATCGATGCTACTCCCGATGATGTGGTACAGCTAATTGGAAACATCCATTACGGGAATATAATCACTTTCACGTATCTCGACCTCCCTCAATTTGGGGCCGATCATAACGAGCCTCTCTTCATCACACCCACTGGATGAACGACGCCTCCCTCGGGTCCCGGGTTGATAATGGGTCCGGAATGAACATTCTTCCCGCAAAGATCATGAGCTTGCTTGATATCAAGACTACGTACTTGAAGCCTTCTTCTCTCACAGCCAAAGCTTACGACTCAACATCCCGAGCAAATTCTTGAGTCGCCACTTTAGACCTCTCGGTTCTGACGTAAATTGATACCTGTGGAATTCCAGTTATCGACATCCCGATTACTTTCAATGCCCCGCTGGGAAGACCTTGGCTCCATCAAGTCAAAGGGGTCGCCTCAAGCCTCCACCAAAGGTGTGAAATTCGCCTCGAATGGGGATCCGACGACCATTTACGGAGATTTAGTCACTTTAGAGGGCACAGATACGCGGAATACCTATTCTCGAAATCAAACATGACGAGGAAGGTCACATGCTAACTAAGCTTCACTGGGCCGAGCCTCCCAAGGCCCAAGTGTGCAACATAGATCCTGACGGCCACTGTGATAAAATCCCACCGGCCTTGAAAATGATGAGAAAAATGAGCTATCTACCCGGCCTCGGTCCTGGGGAAGCACCAACAAGGAACTCACAAACTCATCGAGGTGAAAGGACGTAATACTCGCCACGGCCCGGGATATGAGGCCTCCTCAAATGACACCGCAAAAGGAAAAAGATTTGAAGCCGCCACAGAAAGGTCCCTGGCCGACAACCCTAAATCTCTCCCCTTCGCCTCCTAATTTGGCCGACTACTTTGTAAAGGGTCCCACACAACCAGAAACATCACAGAGCCCACTCCTACGGCAGCAGATGGCTAAAGCTACAGGATAGCCTCAACAAGTTCAGAGGAACCAAGGCTAACCCGGTCCGTAGAATGTTCCCGGACCTACCCAAGATACCCGGGGCTACCACTACCACGAAGAGCGAGTATACCTTCGTAGGCGTGCTCGACCTCGGTGGAACAGCCGAGAAGCTCACAACCACTATTCCTACCGCCCAGAAGATCCGAAACCCGAATTCGAACCGACAAAGGCCAAAAGCTAAGGCCACGGAATTTCCCTCGATGATTGGGATGGTCTGTTATGCAAAGAATTGTTCGAAGAAGAAGTCCAAAGCGACCCGATTGATCTCGGCTCGGTCCAAGAGATGATAGCAAGAATTGAGAAAGGAAAACAAAACAAAGACAGCTTCCCGAGTCATGAGGCCACCAATAGCAAAGCCGCTAAAGAATTGGGAAACCTCTCGTGCTCCGTCCGCGACCAAGGAGGAAATGATCACCAAGCTTGGATTGGTCCCCCGTCCCTTTGTGTCAATCTAGGACAAGTCCTCCCAGCCTTCTCTTTGTTAAGATCGAGTCTCTAGGGTCGTCCGACGGCCTTACGCCCGAAGACTACGAGTCCGTAGCAAGCACCGTATTCCTTTCGTTTTCAATGAAATGACGAACCTTTCGAGTATCCTCGATTGCCACTTTAACTAATGATGAATTAATTAATAAAAATTTTTAATAATAATTCATTAGATAAAGAAGCAGACACATTAAACAAAAAAAAAAATCAAACAACAAAAAATCTTTAAGCAAAGTTGTCCTGAAAGAGGAAAATCGAGCCCAAGCCGCCGAAGAGATTTTGACGAGTGTGAATTTGGGAACTCGCGGAAGAGCCTAAAGAGACGCAGATTGGTGATTTCTTCAAGGAATCGGAAAGGATGCTCGCAAAGTCCTACAAAATCCTCAACTCAAGGAAAGTAGCCCTCTTCATCAAAGAAAACATCATGTGCGTATACGGGTTGCCACCGAAATCATCTCGTATAATGGATCCCACTTCGAAGGGGAATGCGAAAACCGCCGGCGGAATTCCGAATAACCCGTCACAAGTCATCTCCCTACAGCCCCAAACCAACGGAGCCGTCGAGGCAAAGCAAACAAGACTCGAAAATATCATCCGGAAAATGGCCGTCCAAGGCGTAGATTGGCCCGAGAAGTTACACTGCACTCGGGCTACGTAACATCGCCGAACGGCAATCGGGGAAACACCGTTTGCCCTCACATACGGAATGGAAGCCGTACTCCCAATCGAGCTAGAGATCCCCTCGCTCCGTATACCGCCGGAAAGCCGATCAACGAGGTCGAATGGCTCCAGAGTCGCCATGACGAATTGGCCCTACTAGATGAACGCCGACCGAAGGCCATGGAACACATCCGAGCCTACCAAGGAAGAATGGCCGTGAGCCTTCGACAAGAAAGTAAAGCATCGGGAAATCCGAGAAGGGGATCTCGTTTTAAAAGAAAAGCCCCCACCCGTATCAACCCCTCTAAAATGGGAGCCTCGTCTGGTCGGGCCATATGTCGTCCGTAAGATCTTCTCCGAGGAGCCATGCAACTCGTGCACCTCGACGGAATCCCTTTGTACACCCAAAGGAATGGTGACAAGCCGCGCAGATACTACGCGTAAAAAAAAGAAAAAAACAAAAAAAAAAAAAAAAAAAAAAGAGTGCTAAAAGAGTAATACCCAACTAGGTTAGAAACCCGAAAAGGGCGGCCTAGGTAAAAACAGGTTGCACCAAACAAAAAAAAAACAAAAAAAAAAAAACAAGAAAAAAAGGAAAAGTGCTAAAAGAGTAATACCCAACTAGGTTAGAAACCCGAAAAGGGCGGCCTAGGTAAAAACAGGTTGCACTAAAAAAAAAAACAACAAACAAAAAAAAGAGTTCACCAAAGTTGAACTACGAAGACCCGAGCTCCTCAAAATGAGGGGAACGTAGGCAAATGAAACGGTTCGGTCTAAAGCACAAATAAAAGCCATACTTTGGCATCAATACAATTGATCGACCATGAAAGCGTCTCGAAAAACTCTAAAGCAATTCAAATATTCATTACAAGTTAAAAGCTCTTTGATGAGTCTAAGCCCGATTCATTCCTACAACCGGCAACCTCGCTAAAAGAAAACTAAGATACATAATCAAACTAATGTGTCTCGCTATGACAAGAAAGGGATACTCTAAACCTCGTAGTCACTCCAAGCCACTCAGTATCGGCCTCTCCCCTCTTCTTCCCCCTTCGAGTCTTCTTTTTCCGAACAGAAAGATGTCGCTGTTTCTCCTACCAAGCTCGGTATAGGGACAGGTCTATCAAACCAGCCTCCGTCGTGGCCTTAGTAGCCCTAGCGTCATCCCTCATCTCCCGTAACCTAGCCGGTAGCATAGAGCCCTCCTCTCCCGTCTCGACGTAAGCCTCATAATCGGTCACGCCGTCTCCGCTCCCGTCACGAGGGCTGGCCCTCGCCGCCCTCCTCCTCTCGTAAACAGTGTCCTCCGCACCCACAATGGCCTCACGCCGTCTCAAAATAGCCACCCGAGTCTCTCCTGCATGCCTCTCATACCAATCCAGGTACCAAGTGGTCAAGAACACCGGTCTCTGACGCCCGAGGATAACCCGAGGAGGAAAGGCATCATACCTCCACGCTCGGGAAAGAAATGGAAACACCGAGGGATCATCCATGGAACAGAGCCACCACCCCGGTGGCTATATCATCAAAGCCCTCCAAAGGAACTCTCGCTCCAAGCCAAACCTGTCTCAGACTAAAGCCGGAATATAGAAGCCGGACCGAGAAAGCCCCTAAGCATGACCACGGGAGACCCATCCTCAAGCACTCGCGAGTCTCCACCCGCCAACAAGGCACCGACCATCTGATATCCTCTCGTCCGGGAGACCAGCCATCCAACGCTCCCACGAGCCCCGATCATCAAAATCCACCGCAACCCCCTCCCCGGCAAATGTCCAAGGCTTCGATCATGTCTGAGTTTCCCGAAGAATCCCCAAACGCTCCATCGCCCACAGTGGTCAAGAGAAACGGGCCGCCCTCGCGCATATACCGTCTTCCGTAGCGCCCTATCAAGAGCATGAAAAGTCTCCCCGTAATCAAAGGAACGACATCTCGCCTGTGCGACAGCCGAACGACAACATCCAAAGAAAGACCGATGGCAAATCCCAAAGGAATAGACCATGAACAGGTGCCAAACATACAAAGTGCAAAGGCATCCCAATAGGCATCATCCACCAAGCCTAGGCCCCTAAATCTGTTGGGAAGACCGGAAATATCGAAATGATCGGGACCACGGATCATACCTTGCGCTTTCCTCCGGGGAAAGATGAAGGAGGACGCACAATCCGTCAACAAAAGAAGCCCCTCCGGCAAAGGAACCGCTATCTCTTCCACCTCCGACCTCCAAGCAAGGCCCGAAATTCTTCCACAATGAACAATCTCGTTGAAGGAAAGGCAAAAGACATGCCTTCTAGTGTCCCAAAATGATGAAGAAGCTCTCAAGAGGTCGTAGTCCGGAACCAATTCCTCGAGAGACCATAAGCACTTCACCTTGTACCTTTCTTCAAAGAAGGACCTCCTCTCATGCATAATCTCCCGGACCAATCCTTGAACTTGTTGAAGAATGACATTTGGGATTCTTGGGGCAATTTTGATGGAGCTTTTCTAAAGTTTTTCATGGTTTTTCTCTCTTTCTCCCTGAAAATGGCTGTTTGGACTGGAGGTTGAAGAGGATATTTGAATTTGAAATAAAGCAAGACCAGTCCGAACCAAAATTAAAGGACAATGTCGAAGCCGCCCTATCCGCGCGGACATGATTGTCACAAATTTAAAAATTCTGCAAATGTACCAAGCCGCTACATCAAAAGAGGAATATTCCGTCCCGCTGCTCGAAACCCGTGCAAAAAAACATCCCCAAACCACCCATATACCAAACACCCTTGCAAAAAAAAAAAAACCAAGGCTCATGCAACACCGCATTCATACCGCATTGCACTCATAAAATAAAATCCTAAATTATTACATTCCAAAAAAAAAAAGAAGAGTGTGCATAAAAAAAACAAACAAACATCAATAAAATCCTAAATTATTACATCCATAAAAAAAAATGTGCATAAGCTGTACAAATCTAAATCTCAATCTCAAAAAAAAAAAATCAAAAATCAATCGGAGTCTCCAAAGGCCCGATGTCTCGCCCCCGCCTCTCGCGACTCGGGCCCGCCTCCTCAGAGCCCCGAAAATCTCGGCTCGTAATCGTCCTCGTCTGCAAAGAGGCTCATCGTGACCAACCGGCACGCTCCGATAGGGCAAGCCGAGATCTCGCGAAAAATCGTATCCGAAGGTGAAGGCGTCGGACTCCCGGACGTACGAAGACGACTCCGCCATGCCGCCGCCATACGTGTCCCCGCCCGTGTGGATCCCCGAGAATGACGTGATCCGAAGGCGCACCGCGCGGATCAAGGAGAGGAGACAGAGGAGTCTCTCAAGAAGTCTCGAGCGAATAGGGGAAGCCTCCCGTCTCGACAGGCGCGCCGTGGTCGCCTCGCTCTAGCCTCGAGGAGCCCCGCAAGCGACCATCCTCCCGATGAATCTCTTGGCCCCGATCACTTGCTTCGCGCCTTCTCGACGACCACCTCCGAAAACCGCACAAAAGCAAAAGCGTCAAAAAGGGAAGTGATGCTAAAGATGATGAAACAAAAGAAAGAAAGGAAGAGGCGTAAGCGTAAAAGCCATACCTTCATACCCTGACGAGGCCTAAAGCTCGTGGAAGCCGCTCAGCCGAGGGATCTCGCACCCTCAATCGGACCCCATCCTCGGATATAGGAAAATCCGTCCGAGGGTACCGCGGATCCCAAGCCCCTCCCTATCCAGACCTCGAGGCATCCTCGCCTCCTCAAGACGAATGTCGCATATGGCTCAATCGCCACGAAATCCGAGAAGTGCCGGCCGCTCAGAATCATCCCAGTCACGGACCGATCGCCGGGTGCATCATATCGGCGGGAGGCTCCACCGGTGTCCTCAAAGGCGAATTCACGCCATGCCGGCGCGTCACCCTCTCTCCTAGCATAATATGCATCGCAGTCGACCTCTCAAAATCCTCCGCCGCACACCCAAATCTCGCCCTTCACCGCGCCACCTCAAAGCGATCCTGTGGGAAGAATATCATCCCCTCATCCGTCTCGGCCTCCGTCAAAGGAAGGCAATCCGCGCACTGAGGGTCGTACGCCCCGGAGCTTATCTTCTCCCGGCATGCTTGGACCAAGATCGCATGGCCGGATACGCCCGACGTACTCCGCCGCCGTCGCCACACCGTGACGTGAAAACTCCAACGCCCATACCGCGAAAGGTAAAAATCAAATCAATCCAAAGGCGAAAGAAAAGTGTGTGCTCAAAAAAAAAAAGAGAGGGGAAAGCAAAAAGAGAGCTTATACCTCCAGTGGCAAACTCGAAGCAAGACAAAGAGCTCACAGCCTCTTCCTACCGTACCTATCAAGAGCAAAGTAAAGCTCGCTGCCCGGCCTCTCCCCACGAGACATCTCCGGCCGTCTCCATGTCCTCCAAGGACCTCAAGAAGGCAAAGACCGCCGTCCCTCAAAGATGCCCAAAGAGGGTGCTCGAAAAGGCAAACCACAAGAAGGCCCTAGCAACTGACGGCGCCTATCCTCTCCTCCCCACCTCGTAACTCACAATGGTCTCCACAATCTTCCCGTAGACCACCGCATACTCCATCCCCATCCCCTTTTGGGAATAGGGGAAAATCCCGTAAGAGCCTCGTAGATCCGCATCGCTATAGCCATCCCGCCACTCAATGCCGCGCCCATTAAAGGACAAAGCCCGTAATCGCAAGATAATCGGAGGGCGTAACCGTAGCCTCGCCCCGTAAGAAGTGAAAGGTGTGGGTCGCGTCCCACCAATGCCGCGCCGCAGCAAACATCAAGCTCCTTGCTCTTAGGGAACTTGACCAGCCCCCTCAAGCACTCAACGAACTCCCAAAGCCCCGTCTCAACAACAACTGCCTCTGACTCGGCAAAGCTCCTCGGCCCGCATCCCAAGCCGATCCCACAAGTCAACCACGGACTCCACCGATCCTCGAGTCTTCATTTTGTTCACCGCTCCGTCACAAAACGGTTTCCGCCCCGCAAAAAAAAAAAAAAAGAGAGAAAATGTCAAAAAAATTGCATTTGCATTTGCACAAAAAAGAAAGCATACACATGCATTAAAAAAAATTTCGACAAAGATGACAAAGATACAATGAGCATAGCCCCATTTTTCTCGCATAAAAGAAAAGACAGTTTTCAGCAAATCCCAATGCATTCATCAAAAAAAAAAGATGCATTCCTACGGAAGTAAAAACTCCGTCCCATTTTCATAAAATAACATGCATACCATCCATCATCTCAAAAAAAAATTGCATACATGCATATCATCCATCTTACATGCAACGGGAGGAAAAATCCGTCCCACTTTTCAAAAAAAAAAATATATATCCTAAACATACATACATCTCATATTGGCAAAATGCCCATTCTTTCCAAACAAAATGCATGCATTGCATCATTCATCAATATCAATATTCAATTTCAAAAAAAAATCATCATCATCAACATGCAATATTCAATTTCAAAAAAAAAAATCACAATTTTCGAATTTTCACATGCAATTTTCGAATTTAAAAAAAAAAAAATGGCGAAAATGCCAATTCTTTTTCCCAAGCAAAATGCACATTTTGGGTTACTCACATAATCATCAAGATTCAAAGACAATGAACATCAATATTCAATTTCAAAAAAAAAATTTCAAAAATCACCTAAAATTCAAATTTCAAACAAGAAATCAACAAAGGGATCAAAGGGTTTCAAAGTATACCGTTCGGAGATTCGAATCCGAAGCCCAATGTTGCCAAGCATCGGGTAGGGCTCCTCCGCAATCGATTGCGAAAGATTGTAATGCCTCCTCATCCGACGAGCTCCAATCGTCTCTCCGCCACCGGGCCACGTCCTTGGCCTTGAAAAGCGCCTTCCCCGTGTTCCATTGCTCAAAATCGAAGAAAACGGAGGATTTTTGAAGATTTTTTGGCCAAAAATGGCTTCCTTCCTCGCTTCTCTCTCTCTCTCGTAATTGCGCACAATTTCAAAACCGAATGGGGAAGAAGAAAAGGGCGTTGGCCCTAATTAATACCCCGACTTTCACTCCTATCCGCGCGGATAGGATTGCAAGGGTCAAAATGACCCTTTTGCCCCTTAAAATTTCAGACTCTAATTCAGCCCCTTAACTTGACAAAGTTAACAAAGTTAACCAAAGTCACCCCTTGTCATCAAAATCCTTCCCTAAGCAAAACGTAAGACCGAGTGCCCCGAGAAAGATAACGAGATCCCGTATCTTTCATCAAAATCACCCCTAGCCAAACGTAAGACCGAGTGCCCCGAGAAAGATAACGAGATCCCGTATCTTTCATCAAAATCATCCCTAGTCAAACGTAAGACCGAGTGCCCCGAGAAAGATAACGGATCCCGTATCTTTCATCAAAATCATCCCCTATAGCAGAAACGTAAGACCGAGTGCCCCGAGAAAGATAACGAGATCCCGTATCTTTCATCAAAATCACCCCGGCATTCAAACGTAAGACCGAGTGCCCCGAGAAAGATAACGAGATCCCGTATCTTTCATCAAAATCCCCGGCAGAAACGTAAGACCGAGTGCCCGAGAAAGATAACGAGATCCCGTATCTTTCATCAAAATCTTCCCTAGCACAAACGTAAGACCGAGTGCCCCGAGAAAGATAACGGATCCCGTATCTTTCATCAAAATCATCCCCTAGCAAGAAAAACGTAAGACCGAGTGCCCCGAGAAAGATAACGAGATCCCGTATCTTTCATCAAAATCACCCCAGCCAAACGTAAGACCGAGTGCCCCGAGAAAGATAACGGATCCCGTATCTTTCATCAAAATCATCCCCTAAGTCAAACGTAAGACCGATTTCCCCGAGAAAGATAACGAGATCCCGTATCTTTCATCAAAATCTTCCCTGCAGCCAAACGTAAGACCGAGTGCCCCGAGAAAGATAACGGATCCCGTATCTTTCATCAAAATCCTTCCCTAAGCAAGTAACGTAAGACCGAGTGCCCCGAGAAAGATAACGAGATCCCGTATCTTTCATCAAAATCATCCCCCTATAGAAACGTAAGACCGATCTCCCCGAGAAAGATAACGAGATCCCGTATCTTTCATCAAAATCATCCAACTAGCCAAACGTAAGACCGATTTCCTGCACGAATACGTCTCGATTTTCCTCAAAGAAAGGCTAACAAAATCCCCAAAGAAAGTTAATCGGAATCCCAAAAGCCAACGAAATCTCGAGTAAAACTCGAACTACGAAAGGGCTTGATTCCCACTAGGGATACGTAGGTAGCCTATCATTAGGTCCAACTCGACCAAAACGGTCACCCTCTCCTTCGGCAGCAGACGAAGTCCACCGAAAGGCCATTTCAAATCAAGGTTCGAGGCACCTAAAACGCCATCTCCAAGGTCCAAGGCACCTAAAAAGCCATCATCATCAAGGTCCGAGGCACCTAAAACGCCATCACCAAGGTCCGAGGCACCTAAAACGCCATCTCCAAGGTTCGAGGCACCTAAAACGCCATCATCATCAAGGTCCGAGGCACCTAAAAAGCCATCTTCAAGGTTCAAGGCACCTAAAACGCCATCTCCAAGGTTTGAGACAACTAAGACGCTATCACTAGGAAAGCGATAAATCGCAATCATCCCCAGCAGAGACCGAAAATGGTCATTCCTATCCCCAAAGAGCGGATAGCCATCGACCGAAAATGGTCATCTCTTATCCTCAGCAGAAGTTTCTTTCCAAAGAACCGATCGCAGAACTCGCTCATCAAAGTTCGAGGCACCTAAAACGCCATCATCTCCGTGGTCAAAGACCCGAACTACGATCGGCTTGATTCCCATTCGGGATACGTAGGTAGCCTATCGCTAGGTTCAGCCACCCGATCACTGATCATCCCGCCAAATATGGAGCCTTACTCTTATCGACGACCCCGCTTCCTTCGGCAAAGCGCCGTCGCCGAGGGGCTACTGTAAGTGCTCCAATTTGAGCTTGTTAGAATTTTCGTTAGAAAATTAACGAAAGTTATAACATTTCTAACAATTCCTAACAATCCTAACTTTTCTAACAAAGTGAGGGTAAAATGGGCATTGTTATTTAAGGTTAAACCTTAAAAAGAATCTCAAAAAGAAAAACAAAAGAAGAAAACCATAAATAGAAATGTTGGAAACATAAACTCGGTCGCTTAATTTGAATTTCAAAAAGAAATATTCCTCTTGTCCAAAGCCGGAGCCGCATTTAATGAACAAAGGCACGCCGAGGGTTCCCATCCGCGCGAATGAGTTTGTCATCTCAGAGGGCTATAAATTGAGCCCTCCAAATCACAAAAATAAAGAGCAACAACACATTTTGCACCGAACCTCTGGCGAAATATAGAGAGAAAACAGTGAGAATTCACTTGAATTATCACCATTTTCTCTCCAATCTTTCCCAATTCATACTCATCCACTCACTCTCATATTAAAGCCCTAAACACTCATACATACAAGCCAAACACTCAAGAACACAAGGAAGATTGGTAAACCCTCCTTCTCCTAACCCTAAATCTCAACCATGCATGCATTTGCAAACTACAAAATGTAGTTCTTTTATCTTCTTGCTCTAGATCTAAGAAGATCACCATGGAAGACCATCTCCATGGATGATCTTCTACAAAGATCAAAATTATTTTCAAGTTCTCTTACTTTCTTGCAAAGAAAACTCATTTTCAAAACCCTAAAAACCATTTTCAAGCATAAAATCTCATTTTCAAAGGATAAAAATCCCCTTCCCAAGCAAATGAAATGCTTAGTCCTAATGTACCCCAAGGATGGTTTGGTATAGTTGATTCACCACTAAAATGTCTAGTGATCACTAACCAAAACCTAGGGAAATGGGGACAAGCATGGATGCAAAACCCCCTTTAAAATCATATTCTCCTTCTTGGGAAGTTGCTGTCCAGTAGCAATTTTCCCAGACCTCAGTCCATTATTTTAACTTTTGGACACAGATGAACTTGGAATTTGGTGTTGACTACAAAACACTTTTTGTAGCCAACATCCAGAGCTTTCCAGAAATATTTTTACTTTATTTTTTGGGTGAGTAAAACTCCTCTTTTTAAATTTTCTTTCAGAGGCTAGTTCATCAGCTTCTGGGAATCCAGATCTCATATCTGAGGTTTCCAGAAGGTTTTGACCCCTCAAATCTTCTCCAAAATGGAAAATTCCTTCGTACAAGTCTTATTTAAGGTGTCTAAGACAACTTTCATTCTCTGAGTTTATCCAGATTATGAAGTTTTAAGACCCTTGAATCCATTTCAAAATCAAAGGTCCACTGCCTTTTTCATTCTGGCAGAAATGACTCTCAACTTCAAAAGGTCTTTTGAGTACCAAATCTCAATCCAAAAATCCTCCAAAAAATCATGGGATCAGTTTAAAGTCTTAAAAAGATATCCCAATTTTTACTTTTCTGAGTTTCAAAGTATTTTGGCCAAAACACACACACACACACACACACACAAATGATTTTCAGCTTGGAAGACTCGTTTTACGAGGCATTCCGGGTGCACACTAACGTCCTTCCCGGCGTGTAACATGACCTCCGAACCTAAATATCTGATCTCGGGCTTTTTTCAAAGTTTTGGCCCTCAAAATTAAAATGGTGTGGCGACTCCGTTTCGTTGATTTTTTCAAACAAAAATGGGAAAATTTTCGGATACACATTCATCACAGGTGCGTGCTGAAGGTTGGCGTGTATCTGACACTTATGGCATTTCTTGACCATTCTGGTACAGTCGGCTTCCGTGGTTAGCCAAAAGTACCCTAGCCTAATGATTTTTTTGGCGAGCATGTTTCCGCTCATGTGGGTTCCACATACACCTTGATGAACATGGTCCATTATTTCTTGGGCCTCTTCTTTGGTGGCACAAAGGAGGTTTCTGTGGGAGTATTTTTTGAATAGACGACCAGCAATGATGACGTAGTTAGCTGCTAGCCTTTTAAGGGCGATCTAAGTCTTCTGGTCGGTCCCAGGCGGGATGGTTCCATCTAGGATGAAATGCCAAATGTCATGGTACCACGGTTTCTTTTCGGAGTCCTCAACGGTGGCACATTCGGATGACCATTTGTCTTTGCAGTCATGGAGATCTATAACGGCGCAGTAGGCAGGAGTTGCGCGCCGGGTTATTTTGAAGGGTTTGACTGCCTTTCCTGCAGGGATTTTAACCAAGGAGGCAAGTATAGCCAATGCATCAGCAAACCGGTTCTTGTCTCTAGGAAGATAGTGGAACGAGATATCCTGAAATTGTTGCACCAACTCTTGGAGGTGGGCATTGTATCTTTGAAGGGTTGGATCTTGGATCCTCCACTTCTTCAGTGTCTGATTGATGATTAACTGGGAGTCCCCAAATACCTCAAGTTCAATTACGTTGCGCTCTAGGGCTGCCTCGAGCCCCGCTATGCAAGCTTCATATTCTGCGGTGTTGTTGGTGGCATCAAAGTCAAGACGTATTGCTAGTGGAGTATAGATGTCTTTGGGATCTACTAACAACATTCCGATGCCAAACCCTTTCTTGTTGGCTGTGCCATCAAAAAATAATTGCCACTTATTTTTGTCTTCTATACTCATGATGTCTTCATCAGGGAATCGTGGGTCTTCCCCCTTCACTTCGTCGCAAGGAAATTCGGCCAACTGATCTGCGAATACACTGCCCCTGACGGATTTTTGAGTGACGTAAGTGATATCATATCCCGCAAGCATGAAATGCCATTTAGCCAGTCGCGAAGACAAATTTGATTTGTCTAGGATGTACTTCAAAGGATCCATTCTTGCGATGAGACGAACCGGGAAGGCTCCATATAGTGCTTTAGTCTTTGTGATACCCAGACAAGAGCAGCGCAAGATTTGTCAAGTGGGGAGTAGTTGATTTCACTGCCTTGGAATCTGCGGCTGACAAAGTAGATTGCATTCTCTGTGTGTGAGGCAGGCTGTTCTTGAGCGAGCATAGCCCCTAGCACGTTGTCAGTAACCGTGAGGTACAACTTTAAGGGCTTTTCCTTGTGCGGTGGAACCAGGATGGGTGGGGAAGTTAAGTAGTGCTTAACTTCCTCGAATGCTTCTTGACATTCCTCGGTCCACTCTTGAGGTGCATTTTTCTTAAGTAGCTTGAAGATAGGATCGCACATTATAGTCAGTTGATTGATGAATCGACTGATGTATTGGAGTCTGCCCATGAATCCCTTTACTTCTTTCTGTGTTCTGGGTGGAGGCATGTCTATGATGGCTTTTATCTTGGCGGGGTTTGCTTCTATGCCACGCTCGGTGACCATGTACCCTAAGACTTTCCCTTTGACTACTCCGAATGAGCATTTTGCGGGGTTGAGCCTCATCTTGCGTTGTCTCAGTCGATTGAAGAACTTTCTGAGATCTCTAAAGTGCTGACCATCTGTCCCTTTTGAGTGGATAATCATGTCGTCCACGTATACCTCTATTTCCTTGTGGTTCATATCGTGGAATAGTGTTGTGACTGCCCTTTGGTAAGTAGCCCCAGCGTTCTTGAGACCAAACGGCATGACCGTATAACAGAACGTCCCCCAAGGTGTGGTGAATGCCGTTTTGTGCTGATCCTCCTCTGCCATGAGGATTTGGTTGTACCCTGCGAAGCCATCAACGAATGAGCAGACTTCGTATGCTGCTGTGGCGTCGACCAACATGTCTATGTTTGGTAGTGGGAAGTCATCTTTAGGGGATGCCTTGTTCAAGTCTCTGAAATCTACACAGACTCATATCTTCCTGTTCGACTTGGCTACTTGTACCATGTTTGCTATCCATTCCGGATACTCAATCACTTTGATAAACCCTACGTTCAAGAGTTTCATGATCTCTTCTTCACTTGCATTGACCATTCGGGCTTGATTCTTGCGGTTTGTTTGGCCCGGCTTGGCGTTGGGTAGCAGCGGTATTTTGTGTTCTACAATCGACTGATTTAACCCAGGCATATCTTTGTAGGACCAAGCGAAGACTTCGACATATTCTCTGAGGAGCTGCGTTAAGGTTTCTTTGTCTTCCGCTTTGAAGAAGCTGCCGATCTTTTTTTCTCTGGGGTCTTTTGTTGTCCCGAGATTAACCGTTTGCATTTCTTCATTGTCAACGGGGCCATTCTTTCCACAACGACTTACTTGCTTTGCTAATTCTTTTAAAATTTGTTTGTTTTCTTGGTCTATCTCATCGTATGATTCATTGTTAACTTGTTCATTATATTGATTATTATTAGTTAATTCATCATTCACGATGTTAGCAATCTCAGGGTACTCGAAAAGATCAAAGCTTTCATTAAGGAAGTAAGGGAATACATGTTCGGCCACTGCCTCGATTTCCTCTTGAGTGAGTTCATCAGAGGTGGAGCTTGATTCTAAAGTGAAAGTTACAGGTCCTATCTTCCTGCGGGGATGGGGAGTACAACCAAGCTCTTTGGTCATGAAGTCTTCGTCAACAACTGGTCCTCCGGTGATGTGCTAGTTCAGAATTGGCTCATCACATTTCTGTATTAGCTTTGTGCAATCAATAGTTGGATCGTCCCCCTTGGAGATTGCATGGATCTGGCTGTCTTCTAACCGGCACAGGTCTTCAAATTGTCGCAGCATGTCTTCTCCCAACACAAAGTCCCATTTACTGGTCATTTCTGCCTTCGTGCCCCACAAATCTTTAGGGATTAGTGGGACGGGTTCTGTTTCATCTGGTGAAGCATCGCAGTCGCTGAAGATTTCGAAGCCTGGTTGGCATTTTCCTTTATCGTCAGTCCATGGTTCTGAAAAGATAAAGTATGGGATGTTCTCCCCTTCCCGGACGAAGTAGCCATTGAGTGTCTTTCGATATGGCTCGAGGTTGCAGTTTTCGACCTTTGGGTCATTGTGGCCTTTGTACGCGGTTCCTTCCCACTTGACTTGAGTGAATTCCCATTCTTCTTCGTCATCTCCATCGTGGATGGAAATGATGTATCCTAAGCCATGCTTCGTGTGTGGTGGGGGAACCAGTGGTGGTTCCGTTATCCCTTGCAAGTGTTTTCCAAGTCCCAAGCCAGGAAAGTACCCTTTTGCTTGCATCATTCTCTAAACAGGAAGGTTTCCAGAAAACCGAAGTGCTTTGGAGTAATCGTTTTCGTTGCAAGTTTCTATGACATTTACGGTGCTTTCTTTCTCGATTTCTAAGCCACTGAACAAGTAATCAGAAGTGTTGTGCTGTACCTCGAGAATAGGGCTAGCAGTAACCATTTCTCCGTATATGGTGACTATTATATCGTTGTGTCTAAACTTGATGCACTGGTGTAGGGAGGAAGGTACACCCTTTATGTCGTGTAGCCAAGGGCGGCCAAGCAGCAAGTTGAAGGATGCCGGGATGTCGATTACTTGAAATTCGATGCTCATTGTGACTTGCCCCATTTCTATAGGTATCACGACTGATCCCAAAGCAGTTCTAGCAGTACAATCGTAGTCTCGTACAGTGTGCCCTGATGGCTTAAGGTCTTTGTGGGTGAGACCTAATGATGATAAGGCTTTCTTTGGAAGGACATTGATTGCAGAACCATTGTCGACCAAAATGCGTGGCATTCGATATCCATTAACCTTAGCAGTTATGTATAGGGCCTCATGATGATTGTTCCCATAGGATGGAAGGTCCAAATCAGTGAAAGTGATGACGTTGCCAAATTGTACTTGGCCGATCATTTGAGTAAGTTCTTCGAGTGTAGCTTCTCAAGAAATGGTCATTTGAGCCAAGGAGTTTTTCAACATTTCACGATGCTTGTGGGATGCTCCTATAAGATCCCAGACTGAGATATTTTCTTGTGTCTTCTTTAGCTGGGCTAAGAGAGGATCGTCGGGTTCGCTTGATGATGGAGCTTTTACTAGTTTAGGGGGATTTTCGTCCCTTGGATCTTTGTTGATAATCACTCGATCGGATCGTGTGAGGAGATTGACTGTTTTAGACCCTTTTTCTTTTTGCTCTAAGATTTCATCCCAAGACATCATGTAACAAAAAGAAGATTTATTAAATTTGAAAGGGCTCTCGTCCACAGTTGTGGCTAGACGAGTAGGGTCCTTGAAGCTACTTTCTACTTCTATCAAATTGACTTCATTGTTTGGTAAATGATTAATAACAACATTAGGAAGTCCTATCTCTTTATCATCGAACAAATCTTGGATGACGTCTTTCAAGTGGAAACATGAGTTGGTGTCGTGGCGGGTGAAGTTGTGGTACTTGCAAAAGAGATGATGAGCATGATTAGCAGGAAGATCCTTCTTTGGAGGTCCACCTTCTCTTGGTTTGATTTTTCCATTCTTGACAAGCACCTCGAGGAGTTCTTCTTGAGTTATCCCTTCAAACTTGTCGTAATGCCTATCCCTTTTCTTCTTTTGTGGTGGAGGTACCGCAGAGTACTTACCATTTCCGAGATGATTGAAGACAATAGCATTGACAGAAGTGTCCTTAGGGTTGGAAGAGGAAGAGGAGCTTTTGTTGTAACGGAACCCGCTTTCTTTCTTGGCTTCCCTTTTTTGCTTGATGAGGTCATCTAACCGTATGCCAGATTTTTGGAGTTCAGCAAAGCTAGGAAAGTAGTTGCCTGCGAGTTTGTCTTGATATTCTTCCCGAAGACATTGTGTGAGGATGTGGATTTGTTCGTCTAGGCTTGGCCTATCAACGATTTCAGTCAGTTTGGTCCTCCATCTTTTGACGAAGTCTGTGAAGGATTCGTTCGGAAGCTACTTGGTTTGTTTGAGGTCCCTTCTAGTGGTGCGGTAGGTGGAGTTGTCCTCATATTGCTTTTGGAAGGTACGACTAGCGAGTGGCCAATCAAGTCTTGTAGAGAGTGGAAGGGTCATGTACCAATCTCTAGCGGCACCATCGAGAGTTTGTGGAAAGCATTGAGCTAGTAGGTTGTCATCAACATCCATAGGTAGCATGGCCCAAGAATAGGTCTCCAAATGTGATTTGGGACAGGTAGTGCCATTGAATTTTGCAATGTCGGGTGTTTTGTACTTTCTAGGAAGCTTGGACATGGATTGACGAAGGGTGTCATAATCAATAGAGAGCGAGGCTCCCTTACTCACATCGAGGGATGCAAGTTTCTTTTCTAACATTTCCATGGTGAGGGGTTCGTTCTTGCTTTCCCCTTTGCTTTATTTATTGGATGTGTAGCTCTCGTTGTCAGAGGAGGAAGATGACGAGCTAGGCTCGTACTTCTTTTTCTTGCTTTTGCTTTGGCGACGACCCTTGGCCTTTTTGGTGTATGATTTCTCTTCTTCGGAGGAAGAATCATTTTTATTCTTCTTTTCTTTATTGGCTAGTGCCGCCCTAAGCTCTTGGATTTCTTCCACGAGAGTGTGGATTTGGGTAGCTTGCACCTCTAAGCGATCATTGGCTTCTTCCAGAAGTTTGTGGTTGTTTTTGGACAAAGTTTCGTCACCCGGAATTTCGTCGATGCCGGACATTGTGTTGGGAGTCTTGAGGTTGAGTAGCTTCGGAAAACTGACAGAAGAGACGCAAAGCTGGTGTCAGGATCAAAACTAGCCCCAAAGAGTCAGAAGCAGGCTGAAACACAGCAAACAGGGGCATTATCCCGCACGAGACAATCACACGGAAAGTCAATTTTTATTAAACCTAATTTTTGGTCAGAACGGAGAATCCGTTTTGAGGGGGTTCTAAGGCCTTTATCAGAACCTAATGACTAAGTAATCAGTCTCATTTTTGTAAAACGAAGACATGTAAGATTGTTTTGAAGGATTTTTTTTCTTTTCAAATGGACTTTCGAAAGGGTCATTCCGAAGGGACATTTTTCGATGGGACTTTTTTCGAAGGGACTATTTCGAGTCCTTCTTTATTGTCAATTTTACATGGCTTTATTTTGGTCAAAAACAAGAAAAGATCACCGAGTCAAACCGACCGGTCACGGAGTGATCCTGAAAAGACAATCTACATGATATGTGGCGATGCATGGCAGGAAGGCTAGGCTCCCCGCGATATGACAATCTAGATGGATTGAATACGCGGAGTGGGATGATCCAACTTCGGAGAGACCAGCGACTAGGTGGTTACCGTCATCCGTCCTTAGTGTGGGTCCCAGGTTAATCGGGATATGTAGTGCAATGACAGATATAATATGAGTGCGCGTGTGTGATAGTCAATCTAGGTGATATATAAAATAGAGATTTTTTTTTGAAAATTAAAAGAAAAACAGATAGTGGCCGCACCAAGTGGTTGCCTACGTTTCTCCCAATTTAGGAAGACTCAGGCCATCGAAGTTCCAAATAATGAGAGAGAGAGAGAGAGAGAGAGAGAGGTAAATGATTTAATTATAACTCCCGAATCCCCAATGGACCGGACTTTAATTAAAAAACCAATCACACGCAGTTTATAAATAATAATCAATTATTTAGACTAAAAACGGATTCGAGTTCTACATCTTAAGGGAGGCCTTAAGATGAAGGAACTCTGCAGATAATGAAATCTGGGATCCCCCTTGCGTGTTCGACTCTCATCTTGGACCTTGAGACGAACAGGGAAAATCAGAAGACACCTGATTGCCGAAGCGATATCTCGCGCGTGACAGGCTGTCTCGTGCGAGATATGCTTGGCCTGAATACAAAAATCGAATTTATTTGCTATTTTTTTAAAAAACCTCTCTTTTTTTTACGCAAGTTTAAGCCTCTTTATATTTATAATCCCCAGCGGAGTCGCCACTGTAGCGATGCGTGAAATTTTAACATATTTTTGAGTCGCCACCTATATTATTCGTTTGAAAATATAGAAAAACCATTTGAAAATAGATTTTGGGTTCGGGGCTTAGGTTATGGAATGGGAAGGTCAAGGAGCACCCATTCCACCAAATCCGGAGATCGGTCTTGCTAGAAAAAGGGAGGCTTTTCAAAGAAAAGAAACATTTTAAATAATAAATAAAATAAAGATCCATTTAACGAGGTTAAACGGAATATAGGATCGATTGCTTCGAGATCATCCCCATGATTTGGGGATGCTCTAGGTTGATCCTAAATTCAATGTATTTATACCACTCTAACAATCAATTAGAAAGGGAAAGGAAGATTTCCTTGCGCGAAGTGATTCGGGTAGAGTTTTGACTCAAGTTTAGAGTCGAACCTTGACACGGACAGAGCTTCGCCTCAGTCCTTGGCTCGAGCTTCGATGTTTGTTTATCAACAAGGTTGAAAAACAAACTTTAGGTGATTTTAGGGGTGATTTACAGGAATCTTTCAGGGAGAGAAATCAGTAAATGTTGGGGTTTTGACTTGAAAAGTCTGGGATCCAAAATACTGAAAGTCTTTAGGTATTTATAAGTGTTGGAGAGGTGTTGAAGATGAGATCAAACACCTTGGGAAGGTTCCAGAATCCAAACTTCATTGGATGGCCGGATGGATAAAGTTTTATCCCGAAAGAGGTTGAAATCGACGAGGAAACTGCCATCTGCAGGTCTGCAGAACTCCTTTATCTCGCGCGAGACACGCTATTCCGCGCGAGATAAGGCAGTCAGTGGACAATTCTGTCCTTCCCTCGTTATTTCGTATGCAGTTTAGTCCCAAACTAACGGTCGTTAGTCAAAACTTAACGAAACATGACGAAATGGTGGATTTCTACTTCTTGACTCAAGACGAGACTTAGAGTGGTATTAATCTGCTCCGATGGGTTAAGAATGGGGTGTCTACACCCTCGGTCCACGTGATTTTCTTGAGTCAGCACGCCACCTTGAGTTCACGTGAAGCTTGCACAGTAAAATTGAGTTTCCTAATTTCTTTCTTCCACTTTGGTCACTGAATTGTTCAGATCTGCAGTTTGGTCCCTGGAACTTCACAGATTTGTAAAACAGTCCTCCGCTTCAAGATCTTGACTTTGACTCCTCGAGAGTATTACATCCGAATATGAAATAAAACACTCAAATACCCTCGGATTACAATAAAATCTCACTACATCCTCTCAATACATATTTCACTCAAATTACATCCAACCTATACTAAATACATGAAAATAAAGAATTATAGGAACGGAAACATAGGAAATATATAGTATAAATCCGTCCTATCAAATACCCCCACGCTGAGACCATTACTCGTCCCTGATTAATATCCTAAACTCCAATCTAACACCGGTCTAAAACAGATGCATAGAGGGTAAATGATTCCTAGTCTCCTCTATTTCGCCAACACAAGTCAATGAAAGATAACCGCCATCGGAGTAATTAGAAACTCCGTCTCCTTATAACACAAAAATATCAACAATGAAAATAATGACCTTAGTTTGATACCAACTCCCATGATAAAACGGTATCCAAACTAAAGTCCACACAAATAAAAGTCAAGGGAAACTAAATATATCATATGTTTCCCCCACGCTTGGCTCACACTACATACACCCTCATAAAAAGAAATCATTGTTAAGGTTGCGATCCTTAAACAAATATTTACCTCGTGAAAAGCACCAACACCCCTTATAACTCCAAAAATGAACGAGGGTTTCTAAATCCTAGGCACCACTATCCAAACCTCCTACTCCATAGTGATTCTACCCAACACTCCAAACCTCCCTTATGTCTCCAACTCCGGTGATGTAAAGGATGTCACAAATTTCATTTCCTAACCTTTTGCCTAAGCGCCCTTTCGGGTTTTCACTTAGCCTCTCAATTTTTTTTAATTTTTTTTTCAATTGTTTTTTTTCTTTTTTTTTCTCTCTTTTTTTTTTTTTTTAAAGAAAACAACTATACACAACAAAATGTAGGTACCCCACCCCCTCACTAAACAATGCATAGTCCCATATACATCACTACAAGTACAAAACAAATAAGAAAGGGGGTAGGGATACCTTCCGGGACTACTGAGGTGGTGGAAACAAATCTGACCCCCATAATGTTCCTTGGCTAGAGCTGCCACTACCAGAAAAACATGTTTTAGAGACGGAAATTTTCATCGCTAAAGTCAAAATTCCGTCGCTAAAGTTCATCACCGACAGAAAAATTTCGTTGGTGGTCCGCCGCTATCATCCCGCCGCAGTGGTCCGACAGACCAAATTCCGTCGGTATACTTTTGATTTTACCGACGGAATTAATATTCCGTCGGTGATATTTTGTTATTAGCGACGAAAATTTCCGTCGCTGAATTAATTTAATTTAATTAAATTTTTATTTCAGCGACGGAATATTCCGCCGGTGATTTAATTTATTTTAATTTAATTTTTATTTCAGCGACGAAATATTCCGTCGCTGATTTAATTTATTTAATTTAATTTTTATTTCAGCGGCGGAATATTTCGTCGCTGATTTAATTTATTTTAATTAAATTTTTATTTCAGTGACGGAATATTCCGTCGCTGGTTTAATTTATTTTAATTTAATTTTTACTTCAGCGACGAAATATTCTGTCGCTGATTTAATTTATTTTAATTTTATTTTATTTCAGTGACGGAATATTCCGTCGCTGATTTTAAAAATATATTTTAATATATTTTTAAATATATAATATATGCTGAATTTTTTTTTTATATAAATTAATTTATAATGCTATTTAAAATTAATACAATAATAATTAAATTAATATAAAATTAAAGATAAAAATAATCTAGTATATTGAAAAATGTCAAAATACATCAATTAAAATATCAAAATACATTAATTATAATTAAATTTTCAAAATAAATTACAAATCCTTCAAAACACAAAAAAAATGCATATTAACCACTTTACGGATCACCACCATCACTGCCACTAACACCGTCAGTCACTGCCGTCCATCACTGCCGCGGCGCCGCCCACCACCACCACCAAGAAAATGTAGATCTAGAAAATCACATACATGAAACACAATCAGAGAGAGAGAGGGAGAGACAAACCCAGAATTGAACGTTCCAATTATCCATTCCCACCCAGCAATTGTGCTTGCGATCCAGATCTGAAGAGAAAGTGAGAGAGAGAGAGAGAGAGAGAGAGAAAGAGAGAAAGCTTTACCTGAAGAGAGAGACAGAGACAGAGACAGAGCGAGATGAGGGGGTGGACGACATAGGGTTTTGAGAGAGAATGAGGGAGGCGGTGAAGGGGTGATTAAGGGTAGAGCAGAGGCGGAGATCGTTGGTGGTTGCGGAGATGGCAGATGTAGTGTGTGGTGGTGTCGGCGACGACGTCAATGGCGTTGGAGGAGGTTGGTGAAGGTGAGGCGACAAAATGGAAGAGGGGTGGTAGAAGGAGAGGGTGAGGCGTGACGGGGGTGGGGAGGCAAATAGGAGAGAGACGGTGGGGAGCTTGGGTGAGAGAAATGGAAGAGAGAGATAGTGTGTGGAAGAGAGAGAGACAGTGTGTGTGTGTGTGTGTTTTATTTAGAGAGAGAGAGAGAGAGAGAGAGAGAGAGAGAGAGAGAGGTTTGTTTTATTTAGAAGTGTAGAAAAGTTTGGAAGGGTTAAAGTTTTTGGGATGTGTGAGTAAGAAATTTGGACCATTGATTTAATATGAATGGATGGTTGAGATGGTGATCCAAGTGAAATAATTTGTTAAAATGTGAGCCATTGGATTCAACTTAAATGTGTTATTATAAATGGCTAAGATGGAGATTCATGTGAAAGACAATGACTTAATAATAAATGATAATAATGATACTTAGTTTTTTTTTTTTTGAAAAAATATTTAATTCATTTAAAATCTAATAAAATTATTTAATAATAATAATTGTATAATAAATGTAAATGCTTAGAAACTACAAAAATAATTAGTAATAACATAATAATAATTGATATAAAAATATAAATATATATAATAATAATTGATCAACCCCATATATACCATATACCCTATTATGTAACTAGTAATAAAATTATTAATAATAACACTCATTTATGTAAATTTAATTTATATACATAAACACTAAAATATATATCCATATACCCTAAATTATTCATCATGTAAAATAGTCATAACTAATATTATGCCTAATATCAAGAATAATAATATTTATTACCAATAATTTTTAGTAATGAATTATTATTATATAATTAATAATTATACTTAATAATAATATTAAAATAAATAGTAATAATACATAATATCAAAATTAATAATTTTATTAATTAATAACAGTATACCCTATATACTATATACTCTAAACCCTAATTAAAGTATATAGAAGAAAAGTCAAAAGAGGGACAGACTACCCTATATTTTTTTTTTTTTTTTAAATTTTTTATTCACTAGAAAATAATATTTAGCCTTTGTTAATTAGTGTTTTTTTTTAGAAAAAGTTATATAAAAAAAGATAAACAAATAAAAGTATATAGAAGAAAAGTCAAAAGAGGGACAGACTACCCTATATTTATTTTGTATTTTTTTTTAAATTTTTTATTGAATAGAAAATAATATTTTAGCATTTTTTAATTAGTGGTTTTTTTTAAAAAAAGTTATATAAAAAAATAGAAAAAAACTAAACAAATGAAAGTATATAAAAGAAAAGTCAAAAGAGGGACGGACTACCCTATGTTTATTTTTTATTTTTTTAAAAATTTTTTATTGACTAGAAAATAATATTTTAGCCTTTGTTAATTAGTGGTTTTTTTTTTAGAAAAATTTATATAAAAAAAGATAGAAAAACCCTAAACCCTAATTAAAGTATATAGAAGAAAAGTCAAAAGAGGGACGGACTACCCTATATTTATTTTTTATTTTTTTAAATTTTTATTCACTAGAAAATAATATTTTAGCCTTTGTTAATTAGTGGTTTTTTTAGAAAAAGTTATATAAAAAAAGATAGAAAAAAGTTAAACAAATGAAAGTATATAGAAGAAAAGTCAAAAGAGGGACGGACTACCCTATATTTATTTTTTCAAAAATTTTTTATTGACTAGAAAATAATATTTTAGCCTTTGTTAATTAGTGGTTTTTTTTTATAAAAATTTATATAAAAAAAGATAGAAAAAAACTAAACAAATGAAAGTATATAGAAGAAAAGTCAAAAGAGGGACGGACTACCCTATTTTTATTTTTTATTTTTTAAAATTTTTTTAATGACTAGAAAATAATATTTTAGCCTTTGTTAATTAGTGATTTTTTTAGAAAAAGTTATAAAAAAAAAGATAGAAAAAAAATAAACAAATGAAAGTATATAGAAGAAAAGTCAAAAGAGGGACGAACCACCTTATATTTATTTTTTATTTTTTTAAAAAATTTTTATTGACTAGAAAACAATATTTTAGACTTTGTTAATTAGTTATTTTTTTAAAAAGGTATATAAAAAAAGATAGAAAAAAACTAAATAAAAGAAAGTAAATAAATTACCACCGACGAAATTATTCCGCCCATGATAAATTAAAAAAAACTAAAAAAAATTATATTACCATCGACGGAATTATTCTGCCGCTGATAAATTATAAAAAATTAAAAAAAATTAAATTTTTTAACGACGGAATTATTCCGTCGCTGATAAATAAAAAAAATAAAAGAAATAAATAAATTCCCACCGACGGAATTATTCCGCCGCTGATAATTAAAAAAAAATTATATTATCACCGACAGAATTATTCCGTCGCTGTTAAATTAAAAAATTAAAAATTAATAAATTACCACCGACGGAATTATTCCGCGGCTGATAAATTAATTTAAAAAAAATATATTATATTATCACCGACAGAATTATTCCGTCGCTGATAAATTAAAAAAATTAAAAAATAAATAAATTATCACCGACGGAATTATTCCGCTGCTGATAAATTAATTTTTTTTAAAAAGAAATTATATTATCACCGACGGAATGATTCTGTTTCCTGATAAATTAAAAAAAAAATTAAAAAATAAATAAATTATCACCGACGAAATTATTCCGCCGCTGATAATTTAATTTTTTATTTTTTTTAAATTAGATTATCACCGACAGAATTATTCCGTCGCTGATAAATTAAAAAAAATTAAAAAATAAATAAATTATCACCGACGGAATAATTCCGCCGCTGATAAAAGAAATAGCGACGAAATTTAATTCCGTCGCTGAGTTTCGTCGCTAAAAACGAATATTCGACGAATATTCGTATTTAGCGACGGAACTCAGCGACGAAATTAAATTCCGTCGGTAAAATTGACGCCAAATTTATTCCGTCGCTAAAGCATAATTTCCTTCGCTATATAGCGACGGAATAATTCCGTCGCTGATAATTTCGTCGCTAAAGACACAGATTCTGGTAGTGTGCTCCCAAATTGTTGATGATTATAGGTGAATAATGACCCATTTTCAAGGATTTGAAAGTACAGGGGCTAAAATGAAATTAGGTAGAAAATGGGGGAGTTAAGCTTGGGTTAAAAGTTCAGGGGTCAAAGTGGAAAACTGGAAAAATAAGGGACCAAAGTGAAAATCTTGGAACAGGAGTGACTAAAGTGAAATCTAGAAAAAGGAATGACCACAATGAAAATATGGGAAAATGATCCTTTGCTGATGCTGAATGCAACTGTTGTTGAGGCGCTCCTCGAGTCTGGCGCCTCACTAAATTTTTTTATTTTTTTCAACAAGCCCCAAGACCATCATTTTTTTTTTGAATCGAAAAGGCTCATAATTTTTGTGTTGTGCTCCTCTCCCATATTTTGCAATTTTCTACACAAAACATCAACAACAAAAATACCTTAGTAGCACCGATTCGAGCCGTAAAATAAAACATATAAAACAATTTTTTTTTAAATACAAACTAAACTAATAAATAAAACAAATAAAACATACCTTCTTGGGTTGCCTCCCAATAAGCGCATTTGGTTAAGGTCGTTAGCCCGACCGAATTCCCGCTTCAATGTGGATTCGAGGTGGCCACCTTGTTTTTTGTCTTAACTTTTCTTCCCTTGATCCACATCGCACATTCACGAGTATAAATACCCACAATTTTTCATAAATATGTACCTTTCTTGATAAAATCGGATGGACCCCAAATAAATTTTGTGGCCTTTTTCTTGGCCTTTATCTTCTTTTTCTTTTTCTTGGGGACCTCCCAAGAAATTTTTGTGCTCTTTTTCTTATAAACCGCAAACACATGCTCCAAGATCTTCACCTTTTTCTGACTCCTTTCTTTCTGATTTCTCTCCAGTCTCTTGAATGTGTCAAAGATAGCATTGTCAGGCTCCGATTTTCTATCCTCCCTCAATGCATAAGGAAACGGAGGGACAGACTCATAAACAGGAAACACGGGCGGAATATACTTCTCTTTAGGAATTTTCTCTTCCACCTTCTTCTCCACCTCCAACTTTGACTCAACACTCTTTTCAACCTTTTGTTCAGGCTCTATGGGCACCATTTGCCCATCAACTTTCTTCTTCCTCCTCACATAAACTGCGCTAACATTCTGCTTCGGAGGTTGCTCAGTCTTTGCTGCCTCTCTAGCCTCTAATTTTACCACTGCCTCTGCAATCTGACTCATTTGCCTCTCCAAATTACTAATGCTCGCATCGATCTTCTGCTAAAACTGTTGGAAATTCCCATTCATGGTAGACATGCTCTGTGCTAATAATCGGACCATGTCCTCTGTAGACTATCCTTGCGGCTGTTGGTGTTCAACGGGTGCTCTGTACTGATTAAACTGGTTGCCCTGATACTGCTGACCCTGCTGATACCCCTGTTGATTAGTGAACTGTTGTCCCCCGAAACCTTGTTGACCTTGTGGTGGGCTATATCTGAGGTTCAGATGAACATTATTCGCAGAGTTGTAATTGAACTGCAGTGGCCTCTTGTTGGGTTTTACGGGTCCATGCGCAGCGGAATTAAGCATTAATAACATAAAACCCAATAAGCCCTAAGATCCGTTCTATACGATTAATTTGAATACCTATGAGATAGAATTAAACCAACCTTGAAACGCTTTCCGGTCTTGAGCTATCGAACGATTTGATTATGTGATATCGAATCACAAACTTCGTTCTTCAACTTGCTTGAACTCTAGGCCTTGATCAATGAACGAGCGAAGACCCTCTTTCGGTATCCACACCTTTGAATGAATCCAAGAACAACTTCTTGATGATTGCTAGATCTAAACCTTGAAGAATATTGAGAGTATTTAATTATGAATTTTGCTTGAAAAATTTCGGCCGACCTTTTAGGTCCGACGTAACCCTTGTATTTATACTACAATAGTAGGAATACCTCTCCTAATCGTATTAGGAGAGACAGTCGTCAAACCGCGCATGCGGCCTATTATGTCGCGCGGTATATTAAGCCATTGGCTTAATATGTCGCGCGTATATATAGCCGGATACGTAAACTCTCAACTATTCTTCCTCCGGTTTAACCAATTCATTCTAGTTGTGTGTGACCCAATAGGATTACATTATGTTAGGCAATGAGTTCGATCATATCGAACCTCATAAGACATAAGCGGACTCTAGCAAGCCATTATGTCTACCCAAATAATGCAACGTAAGAGTTCACGTTTCCAATGGTGTACTTCCATTTATCCCTTTGTCTCACGATGTTATATTTGAACACAAGTCATGGTCCTTGTCAACTTGTTATTGTTCAATGCTTTCTCGATTCTTGAGTATAATGATAATTCCAATCACATTGGGGTACGGCCATACACTTTCATCATTATCACTCATCGAGGGGCCCAAGCATAACATCTCTCTTCCGAGGGACAAATTCCTTCTTGACTTATCATCCTTCCCATCATGAATCCGATCATGCCAATGATAGTCTTTATAGATATCGTGTTAAGATATCGTTTGACTAAAATCAAACATGACTTTCATCACATGTAAGGTTACGATAATCTTAGGTCTAGGAAATAAATGAAGTAACCGTATGAGATTTAAGTATGACATTTGACCATGACATAAATCTCATGCGGGTCATGTCCAGTCACTTGTTCTCTAACAAGTACCCATAATTTCAATGTGCATCTCTTATGCATATAATCATCACATGATTATCCATTGGCAATTATACTAATTTATTCTCTTAATAATTAGGGACAGATATTATTATAAACAAATATACAAAACATATAATAATCAAATAATAAACATCTCATATAATAATAAATAATGTCAACACATAAGTCTATCAATCATAGGCCTAGGGCATAACACCAACACCTCTGACCCTGCTGATTAAACCCTATAGCATTAACATCCATCACCTCATCCGACTGAAGAGTGGGACAAGAGTAAGTCGGGTTACATCATTACATATACCACAGGGATGAGGTTGTTGACCCAAAACCAATGTCTTCAACAGACTTTTAACATCTTCCAACTCAGTCTCCAACTTGCTTGTGATAACACTCGATCCCGCTGCACTGACTTGCCTAATACTAGACCTCTTTCCATGAGTCCTTGTGCTCTTTGTCAATTCTTCTATCAACTGCTCTGCATCCCTGGTAGTCTTATTCAGAATACTACCTCCACAAGTAGAATCCACCCACCGTTTATCTTGCACAGTCAATCCTCCATAAAAGTATACAATAAGCTGCTCACCATCAAAGCCATGATATGGGCAACTTCTGCAAAGCTTATAGAACCGGTTGTGATACTCATACAAAGATTCATCAGACCGCTGCTCCATGTTACTGATATCCTGCTTCATAACATTGATCTGATATGGAGGGAAGAACTTATCAAGAAATACCTCCTTCAACTGCTGCCAAGATGTAATACTATTCGGTGGCAAGTGATAATATCACGCGTTTGCGTTATCCTTAAGAGTAAAGGAAAACGCCCTCAACAATAGTTGATCAAGAGGAAGTGCAACCGGTTTCATGCTCTTACATATCTGCACAAACTGCGCTACATGCTGATTAGGATTCTCCCCTGGTATCCCATTAAAGTGGGGCAACTGGTTCAACAACACTGGCTTCAACTCAAAAGTGACCCCAACAGGCAAATCAGGAAACTGTACTGCTTGTGGTTGCTCATTCCAGTTCGGAGCAATCCTCTGCCTTAATGTCCAAATTGGGGGAGGTGGGTTATTGTTGCTTCTTCCATTACCCCCATTATTCACAACCTCCGGATCGTCATCACCCCTGCCGTTATTATTATTCATCTCTTCAAGTTGCAAACTTCTCCTAACCTGAAGTATCTTTCAATTTTCGAAACAAAGGGACTAGCAAGTTGATTAGCAGAACGGGTATGGACCATAAAAGGGTCCGCACCACAAGATGACAATAGTAAACCCTAAAGAAAAGGAACAATAAAAAGAAAAAGAAATAGATTAAGAAAAAGAATAAGAGTGCAAACAAATAAACACCGTTCCCCGGCAACGGCGCCAAAATTTGATAGGCTAAAGTTACACGCCTACAAATTAAATACCAAGACTCGGCTACAAAACTGCAGCTAGGACAAGTCCAGGGTCGATCCACTGAAGAACGGTTATTTGTTTGCACATTTGTCACTTGACAAGATTGGGGGTCTAAGATTGATTTTAATTAATTCCTAAGATGGGAATAAAAACACTAAGTTGTAAACAATTAAAGGAAAGCACTTTGGATCAATTATTTTCCCCGTTTATCATTCAAATATCATCGGTTAACTCTTTTCACTTTTATCCTATTCACTCGATCACGAGATATATTTCAATCTCTATCTCTTCCTTTGATAATAGCTAATAGCAATGACACACTCACTAATAACCCTAATCAATACCTAAACCAAACTGACACAGTCTAGATTCACAATATCGATTGATTCCGATTTAAGAGATTAAGATCGAGAACACGTTCTAATGTTATTTCAATTAGATACTTGTCTATTTCCTTCCTCATAATTTACCATGACACATGCATAAATCATAAAGTTGCTACTTGCGAAACCCTAAATTGACACAATCTTAGGGGATTCTAGCAATGAATTAAGATCCAAGATTCAACAATTGGCCTAATTGAAAAACCCTAGAAATCAATTCAATCAATTAAGAACAGAAGAAAATATGAATAGGACAAAATATATGAAAAGAAATTAACCTCAATTGAATTTCAAGGCGGTTTCAATAATCGAATCCAAAGCAAAGAAATTAGTTCTCCATAAAAAGTGATGAACTCTCTAGTGAAAAATAAAATAAAAGTCAAACCCTAAAATTGAAGTTGAAAGAAGTATATATACTCCTTCATTTTAAAAACCTAAACTAAAAATAATAAAAGACAAAGGAAAAAGAAAAAGAAATTAAAATAAAATTCAACTCTTGATTCACCCGGTCAATACAAATTTGCCCTCGGTCCACGTGTTTGCTTGAGTCAACAAGCCACCTTGATTTCACCTGAAGCTTGCACAGTAAAATTGAGTTTTCTAATTTCTTTCTTCCACTTTCACTTTGGTCACTGAATTGTTCAGATCTGTAGTTTGGTCCCTGAAACTTCACAGATTTGTAAAATATTCCTCCGCTTCAAGATCTTGACTTTGACTCCTCGAGAGTATTACATCCGAATATGAAATAAAACACTCAAATACCCTCGAATTACAATAAAATCTCACTACATCCTCTCAATACATATTTCACTCAAATTACATCCAACCTATGCTAAATACATGAAAATAAAGAATTATAGAGACGAAAACATAGGAAATATATAGTATAAATCCGTCCTATCACCTGGTCATTGTTACCAGCCAGAGGAGTTAGGAAACCGGCATTCAACAAATCTTGACCAGCCATTTTGAGTAAACTTTTGGAGGAACAAGAAAAACGAGAAGAGTTTAGAAACTTTAGAACAGATTTTGAAAGATTTAGAATATTTCAAATATTTTAAGGAACGGAGAGTTTATGCTCGCTTTCTCGAAATATTTTGAAAAACAAAACAAGATCACATAAGAAACTTAAATGTTTTCCTAATAATGAAACCACCGATGACGGCATGACTTTTGGGCCTCCCGAGGAATATCTGGCTTTAATGATCTGAACCTATGAACACAACACAATCAAGAAACACCGTTAGATACCAAGCCGGGTTTGATCCCGACTCATGCCCTCGTATCGCGTGTAAGAGTAAGATCTTTGAGCGAAATAATAGTTGAGAACAAGGCTTTGAATGCCTTGGTGTGTGTGTGTGTATGTTGAGGCTGAACGTACTTTAGCCAAAGAGGCTAAGGGTGGCATTTATAGTGTAGAGAGAGACATGTTGTGACAGATCTTAACCGTTGACCATATTTGTCTTGTCTCGAAAGTGGCGTGCTCTGGATGGCTGGTGCAGAGAAAGGACACTGTTGAGATAGTGGTTGTCAGTCAAGGACAAACTGCAAGGGAGCAGGTGATGTTAGTTCGGCATCACCAGGCGCGTGATAGGTGTCTGGCGCTCCATTAAATTAAATTGGATAATGACAAGTTTGCTAGTTGCATCAGAAATATTAAGGAATCGTGATCTGTAAACTAGGAATCGGGAGTCTCAAGAGACCGCAAGTCGAGCTAGGATATGAGTTTAAGTGTCCGCGATCTTTGGATGGTCCGCAATCTTAGTCTTTATCATAGTTGAGCCGCTTCAGTTGACTGATTACGTATAGAATGATCTTGAGTCGGATCGGAAAGATCCGGACTCATAAAATACTAATAAGGTTGAGTTTAGGTACAACATGTTTTTATCAACAAGTTCACCAAAAAGTAATGAGTGAGTCAACAAGAAGCAAATCAATGCAAAAGGATAAATTCCACAAATACAGAAATAAAAATAAGTACATATATTTCCACACTGCCTCAGGACATTATTGAATTAAAGTTACTTTACAGAGAAAAGCAAACAAATAATCATAACCAAAAAAAAAATCATCTTTCATCTCCATCCCATTCTCTTTTCTGCTTAGGCCCAGTTGGTCCATCCTCACCAGCAACTTCATTAGGCAATAAACTAACTAAACGCTCCAACGCCGTGTTCCGCAATCTCTCAATATCTGCATAAGACTTTTTTGGCCCCCATTTTCTTGCATATATCAACCACGCCGGTTCAACAATCTCCAAATAATCACCGGCCACAATTAAATACTTAGCCCCCGTATCAACAAACTTATCGCTCTTTGCTGTATCATTCCTCAACCCAACCACATTGGTTCCTTGCACCTCAAGTCCCACACGAGGGTAACTTGCATGGCCATGCAATGATGCGTACGCTACAAATTTATTTGAACCATCTACAAACTCGAGTAATGAGCTATCCATCCACACCCCTCCACTATGTTTCGCGAAATAAACACTATACAAAACCCCGTCGAAGTTGCTTACCCTAAGTGTCACGTGCTCCCAATCTCCCACATGCCCACCTGTCCTGTTAAGTGAATAGTCAACTGGACCGATTTTAGCAGTGGCGGGTCCGTTGAACGGATAGAAAGTCCATATTTGAATATCGGTAAAAGTTGCTCCCAAGGTTGGCTTTACATGAAGGTAAGTTTCGGCTTCTAGTAAATTCCCTTTCTTGACCTCTTCCCTGGCTTTTTCATCAGCGGGGAGGTCTATCCAGTACTCATCATCATTTGAACCTTCTTGAGGGAGGTTTGAACCGTTTGATTCAATTGAGACAGGGTTCAACTCATCACCTTTGTGGTATAACTGAACCCCGTTCGCGAAATACCAATTTATCGAAGAGGGAAAGTAGAATTCCCTAGGATGAAAATAGAGCAAAGGGGAATAAGCATGAAAAATAGCTTCAACTTGGGGTAGTTTAGGCATAGAAGATAAAGAAACATAGAAGTTATTATTCTTCAAGCAAAAAATAGATAAATTTGAAATGTCATCACCTCTATTTAGACCTATAAATGTACCCACACCAACACCTTGACCTCTTACCCATACATTCCTAGGCCTTAGTCCATACACATTAAATTCATTGGTATCAACCTCTTTTCCTTTACCCCAAATCCATTTACTAACATCGCATTCCTCGGTAAAGTCATCTCGAACACACCGGATTTTGTCCAGGGATGGCTTTTCCGGTGAGGTCGTGATGACATGGCCCACCGGCTTGTATCCCTCTGGTGGAGTTGGTAGCCAAATGTAGCCAGGGACATTATGGTTCAGTCTTAGGGAGGGCTCACTAGTCCAAACTAATGTGTAATCATTTGGTTTTGCTAGTGTTTCACCGGTAACATCTTTAGCTACAAGAACCCAACCGAAGAGGGGTTTATTGTTGGATTGGCAGTACGAACCAAGCAAGCAGAAGCCATCTGGGATCGAAGATGGCTCGAAGAAACTAGCTCCTTGATTATCCGGTCCACCTCTATATGTAGCCCAAATCTTGGTGAAAGTTGAAATTTGACTCACTTCAAGTCCTCCTAGATCAATTTTTCCATTTGCAAAGCCTTCACCTATTCAAATTAAATGATCAAAATGTATTAGAACCAATTGAGGACAAGACCATAAAATCGTGAAAAAATAAGAAAAGAAAGATCATATTATGTCAAATGGATTAGATCCAGTGGACTGAAACCACTGATATAGCGTTTGGACAAGATACTGTCATTCTAGTGGCCAAGATTTAACGTAGTGTTTGTGGGACACACGGAACACCCTTTTAATCTCGACCCTCCATCTCGCGAATAAGATGACGCGGCCCGATTATGATCGGCCCCTCCAGCCGAGCACCAAGACTGACGTTGCAGCAGTAGGCCCAAATTCAAACCCAATAGAGCAAGTGATCACAAAAATTCGCAAATATAAATTTAGAACTCGATATTAAGTCAAAATAGAATGGACCCCCATTGAGAAAATTACCGGAAAATTATTGTGAAAATGAACAAAATAAGATTGTCTAGATTACGTAGATAGGAGTAGAAGAGTGATCAAGAATTACCTGGTGGCCAAGTTGGGATTGAAGAGGGTAGCTTGAATGTGGTGTCGATGGGCAGCGTTTTTGGATTTGTGGTGCCTAATTCATTGCCCATGTTGTTTGGATATGTTGGAGGAGATGGGAACTGAAGTTGTTTGAATTTTATGTAGCGTTAGTTAAGGAGATGGAGGACTATATAGAGAAGTTGACAAGAAAGAAATGTCTGAAGAAATGTGGTAATGTGGAGACTTGGGTTGGGGGTTGGGTGGGTGGGGGTGGGGGTGGGGGTGGGGGGGGGGGCAGCAAGGTTAATAGGTCCAGTATTCATAAATTATGATTAAAGTTGAGTTGGGTTGTTGCTAAAATCAAAGTGAATCTCTTTTTAAAATGAAGTACTAATATATACTCCCTCCGTCCCGGTAGAAGCGTCACCCTTTTAGGGGTGGCGCGCAAATTAAGGTAAAGTGTGGGAAGAAAAAATGTTGTGAGTGTAATTTAAAAATAGGAGAGAGAATTAGTGGAGGAAATAGTGAATTTTAAAAGTGTTGTGAGTGTAGAGGAGAGAGCATTAGTGGAGGGAATAGTGGATGGGATAATAAAATATTAATAAAAGTTTCCTTTTTAGGAAAGGGTGACGCTATAAACGGGACGCCATTTTGGGTAAAAAGTGACGCTTCGGCCGGGACGGAGGGAGTACTCTTCAGTCCAGGTTTAATGTTTCTACTTTGACTTGACACGAACATCAAGTAAAAATAAATATACAAAGATTAAAAAAAATTATGACTATAAAAAATAAAGTAAGAAATAAAAAGTGGATAAAGAGTTTTTGTTTTGATAATTACAAGTGGGTCTCATTATCTATTTTAGGGAATAAAACAACTGAGCATTATTTTAAACTGAAAATTTTATAGTATATGTCATCCATCCATGACTTTCTTGATCTTGTATGTTCATCTCATCTAACTATATGCAGTTTAACAATAAGAAATTTTTATTCGTATACTTCCTACGTTCTGGAAAAATAATCCTACTTTTAGTAGTAAGTTTAATCAATAATATAATTAGCTTAGTAATAGTTTTAAAATATTTATTAAATGTAATTGTAATGGGGCATTAGCAATGAAAGGAATAACCCAAGTCCTTAATCAGATAAAACCACATGAAGGCCCAAGACCCCTTGATCGGGTCGTACCACATGGCAAGAACCAAGGTCACATTCGTACCGAGCGCGACCTCGGTACGCTCCCAGTTGTCACCAAATGGCCATGTGACAAGATAAGTTATCTCTGAGCTTGTTAGCTAAACCGAGCACGAGCTCGACCCAGGGAAGGAGCCCTTGCCTCACACGACTAGGGACTTGGAGGCCTTGGAAATCTTAACCCTCGTATAAAGCCTCAGCCGAGCATGACTCTAATCGAACAATCCTATTCCAACAATGATTCTAGTCCATTATGTGATCTAAATCCTAGCCCAGCTTCACTTTCCTAATCAAATTCAACTACCAAATCCCTATTTTTGAGGACTACTCCACCGCCTACCTATAAATAGGAGGTTGTATCTCCAAAATCAGGGTTATTCCATTCACTAATCTCTTTCCTTTATTCTTTTATTATTCTCTCTCAAATATATTTTTACTCTCATGTCGGAAGGCATTCGACGGTGAAGTTTCGACTTAGTTTATTATTTGTTCATCTATTTCAGGCTTATTCAAGGCAAATCCAGGTATTCATTCCGTTGATTCCGGATAGATTGATCTGAATATAATTTTGGCTCGATCAGTTGGGTTCCATTGTCGGGAATGACACAATTTGCCTTGATTTAAGCATCAAATATTCCTGGTTTATTGCCAAAGTTCGGGGTTTTTAGCCGAATTTTCTCTAGATCCCATAACTTTTGGCCGAATTTTCCCAGATTCCATTAGCATCATGGTTTCTCAGGTAGGTTCCACAAATAATGGTCAAGAGAACGTCGTAATACCGAAAGTTTTCAACACCGGGGCGAACAAACACCCATACATCCCACCACCTGGACAACCACCGAACCCTAGCATACCACCGTTGGCCCCTGCCAACACCATCGGAATTCTTACTAGGGCTCAATATGCCGCCCTTAGTCAAGGCATAAATGATGTGGTACACCCGAGACCCAACGTCAATGCGGCTGGAAGAGGGCGAAATCAAGGGAATAATAGAGGGCGCCGTGGGGCTCTAACCGAGAACGGCCAGGCCGTCATCGCTGCTCCCTGGATGCCATGGTACAGGCCACCCAAGAGTTGAATATCCTTCTGCAGATTCAGGTTGCCCACCAAAGGATTGATGCTCTCCAACAACAACAGCCACCACAACCAAATACATTAATGAACAATGTCATCCCTGCTCATCCGGCCAGGCAACAAGAAGGAACTCATAATAATCGACCTTTAGATCACGGGGACTACCCACAGGATACCTCGCAAGATAGTGCGAATGAGGAAGATGCCCAAGGCAAGGACAAAGTAGACTCACAACAAAATGGACGAGCACTGCCGCCGCCACCAAAAGGCTCACGCGGTGGACCGGGCAATCTACCCCCACTTCCTCCCAATGGAAGATGATAAATGGCTATTTTATAGGCATTTATAGTATTTTTATTACGTTATTTACTTTAAAATTAATGTCAATTAAGTATAAATTAGCTTCTTTTATTTTATATCTTCGATTTTACGCTTGGTTGGTATTTTGTGTAAATAACAGGCTTTAGGTTCATTTTTTAAGTACAAGGGGCCTAGATTAAAACTATGGACATAGAGGGGTCAAAATGGAAGATTTCAGAAGTCAGTCCAAAACAGTTGCTGCTCGGTCGAGCACTCCCTTAACTCGGCTGAGCATGAGGGACAAGAAGGTTGGAATCTGCTAGAAGGCCTTGCTCGGCCGAGCACCTCCATTGACTCGGCCGAACACCCTCCTGATCATCCAAAGGATGCCTTTCTTGAAGAGTTACAACCCCCAGCCAAAAATGCCTATATAAAGGGGCCTTGTACTCAGTTTTCTATCAGAAATACATCTAGAAATCACTAGAGAATACCTAGAATCAATAGCAAAAATACTCTAGTATTACATTTACGATTTCAAAGTACAATATCTCCTGAAGATTGAAGTAATAATATACTCCCTCCGTCCCAGTCTAGTGTATACTTATTTCCCTTTTGGTCCGTCCCAGCCGAGTGTGAACTACCATAAATGGCAAAGGTTTTAATATTTTATATTCTCCCTACCCCACCCACTCATTCTCTCTCTTCATTTTCCACCATACAATTTATTCAACCAACCTACTATTAACTCCACTCATTCTCTCTCTTCATTTCCTACCACACATTTTCATTATCTTAATAGTATTTCTTAGTTATTGTGCCCAAAATCTTGGTGCACACTTGGGTGGGACGGAGGGAGTATATTGAAGTTTACTCTCAGCCTTCATTTTTTCTACAAATATTTACGAATAAGTGCCCTTCTTCTCTATTTTTATTCATTTCTTATTCGTATTCAATCATTGTAGTTTCTGCCATGGCTTGTGAGTAATCTCCCAAGTTCTTGGGGTTGAAAAGTCAGAACTTTTATTCATCACCTTCATCTTAACAATTCTTTCATATCAAACTGAAAAGACTTACATTTTGGAGACGTCCAACTTGTATGATTTTAGTTAATCGAGAGAATGACGTTGCTGTGAATCTCGATTAGCGGAACCATGTGAATTGAACTAGGTTTCATTAATCACGATAGTAGATTAATGGCCTAGGGATGTTCCTTGAATGGAAAGTACGTAGACTTTATAAGAATTAATGGATTATTACTAATTATGGGCCATCGAGAGATAGGGCATAATTAGTGAAGAATACAAATACTACTTGCTTAATCGTGAGAAGTATTATAGGCTGAATGTACCATCCTTGATTTTTGATGAAAACTTTTATTCAAAGAGATGATTATTTGATGAATAAATTATTGCTCGAATCCCAACCCCGAGAATACCTTCATCTTATAAGAGTTCAATTAAAGTAATTTGTGCTTGTTTATAGTATTTTCATAAACCAAAACATATTTCCCCCAATCTTATTTCTATAATTTAGATAAAAGCAAATATTTTTCTAAGTAAACCATGTCTCTGTGGGATCGACCCGTACTTGCACTTGCTATACTATTTATAACCTGTGCACTTGCGATATAAAAAGAACCATTAGATTTTGAGACAACAAGTTTTTTGCGCCGTTTCCGGGGACAACGGTTTACTTTTTGATATTTGTCTTTACTACATATTTTTGTTTTCATTTTTTTATTAAATTTTCTTTCCGAAGATTTGTTGCGTTTAATTTCTTTCTTGAGTATTCTTTGCAGTTTATGAAAAGAACTCGGATCTTCCTTGATAATTTCGATCCGGAACACGAAAGAACTTTTCACGAAAGATTAAGAAGATTCAAAGAAGTGCTAGATCAAAAAATGGCGGAAGAAGAACCCGCAATACCACCTAGAACCCTAAGGGACTTTGTTGACCCAAGTACCCCGGGAACTAGATCACCTATAGTTGTGTCGAACGCTAATGCGGCCAACTTTGAGATAAAGCCACAACTACTTCATATGGTTATGAATAACCAATACAGCGGATCAGCTTTAGAAGACCCCCATCTCCATGTTCAAACATTTTTGGAGTACTGTGACACCACCCGCATTTAAGGTGTCACATCGGAAGCTATAAGAATGTGCCTTTTCCCCTTTTCTCTAAAGGACAAGGCAAAACAGTGGCTGAACTCGGTCCCCCAAAATTCCTTGACGACATGGGACCAAGTTCAAGAAGCTTTCCTAGGGCGTTTCTTCTTACCTAGTAAGACCGGCCAAATCTGTACTAAAATTACAAACTTCAACCAAACAGGAAGCGAGTCACTATATGATGCCTGGGAGCGATTCAAAGAGTTCCTAAGGATGTGCCCTCACCACGGGCTTGAAAAGTGATTAATTTTTCATACTTTCTACAATGGTATCACATTTAAAACAAGAGAGACCATAGACGCTGCTGCAGGAGGAGCACTTATGAACAAGACGGTGGACGAGGCATATGATATCATCGAGAACATAGCCTTAAACCACTATTAATGGTCGAATGAAAAGGAGCATCTGAACTATGTGGGTCTAACTCAATAGTACGGAATGTTGTGAACTACTTGACACTACTTCTAGTGAGCAAGTAAATTTTGTTAATTCTTATGGACAAAAAGGTGGTATGTATTCAAACACATACAATCCTGAGTGGAGAAATCACCCCAATTTTTCCTATAAGAATAACAACTTTTTAAACCCACAACCTTCTTCACAACCACCGGGATTTGCACAAAAGAATTTCAATCCTAATTCTAATTCTTTTTCTCCCCCTAAATATAAGTTAGATCTTTTGATGGATTTTTGTTGTTGAAAGTAAAAACACTCAAGAGAAGATCAACAATGAATTTGGGGAAAATTTCAAGCAATTGAATGCTAGGTTTGATAATCTAGTTGAGCATAATAAGATGCTTGAAAACCAACAAGCTCAACAGGCCAACACAATGAATAGAAAACAAGGGAGTCTTCCTGATCAACCTCAAAGGCCAAATGAGCATGTTAATGTGGTGATCACTAGGAGCACTAAAGATTTGATAGATATATACCCTAGCGAAGATGATATTAGTCCAACCCCACCAATAGTTGAGACTAATGAAGGAAATGAGAAGAGGATGGAATCCTCTAAAATTTATAGAAATTTTGACCCACCGATACCATTCCCTCAAAGGTTCGTGAGACCATCATTTTGGCGGAAGATGTTAGTGCCATTTTACAAAGAAAAATTCCTCCCAAACTGAAAGATCCCGACACTTTCTCTATTCCATGCAACATAGGTAAATACAATGTTGATAATGCAATGTTAGATCTTGGGGCTAGTGTTAGCCTATTACCACTTTCTATTAGTAAGAAACTAGGTATAGGGGAGATGAAACCCACCACTATTTCTATCAAACTAGCGGATCACTCCATCAAATACCCCGTGGGTATTATGAAAGATGTTCCTTGTCAAATAGGGAAATTAATCATCCCTGTCGATTTTGTAGTTCTTGAGATGGAAGAAGATCACCAAATTCCGGTCATTTTAGGAAGACCTTTCCTTGCCACCGCTGGTGCAATAATAAATGTAAATGACGGTACTCTTTTTCTAGATGTTGGAAATGAGAAGGTTTAATTTAGTATGCAAAACTTAAATCTCGAGAACTCGTGCCATAAAGTTGACACCCTTACAAATGATAGCAAAAAGGGTGAAGAATCACAATCCAAGGACTAAAAAAACAAATAAAAAGCCCTTAGATCATAGTGATATAAAAAGTGTGCACCCTAAGAAACATATTAAAGTTGACAAATCAAAAGGTAGGGGGCCTAAGAAGAAAAGCACACCGCGATGGCGCGCGTGCATCAACCATAGAGACTCAATCACACCAAGGGGAATGAAATGGCGAGTTGTTAAGGACAACAGACCATCTCAATACCATTCATCGCCCATTTCAATTGAAAGATAGGGGTTGAGCTAATGACCTTAAACAAGCATCATCAGAATGGTAAACTGATAGAATATATTTCTTATAAAATTTTACCATTTTTTAGTATATATTATTACTCTCTCTCTCTTTCTCCAACCCCCGTTTTAGTTGTTACTTTGTTTTGGAAACATTAAGGACAATGTTTGTCTCAAGTGTGGGGGAGGATTCTTCATATCCTTTTTTTGTTGCATTTTAGTTTATTTTCAGTCAAAAAAAAAGTTTCTCCCTATGATGTTAAGGTATTCTAAGCTTTAAAGCTTATTTACTTGCCTTTAAAATCGATTTATATCCCTTGATTCATTTTTTTTCAAAAATTTGAAAATATTTCCTAGAAATTGAATTTAAGGGTATATTGGGAGATAGATAAAATAATTATAAATTAATATAGTATAAATAAAATTACTCTAAAAAATATTGTTTTGTGAAAATTTTGGAGCATTGAATACTAATCATTATTTTTTAAAGGATTATTTTTGCACTTCGGGACTTTCATTTTTTAAATTCATTTTTGAAAGGCACTCATCTCTTTATGCACCTTTTTGGATCACTCTTTACATCCATTTCATCTTCAAGGCTAGTTAAGCATAAAAATGAGCACACCTTGCTTCAATAAACTTCTCCACTCGAAAATCAAAATGAATAAATCATTATTAGAGTGAGACAATAAAAAGTAAGATGTGATGACATTTCAAAAAAAGTATGTATCATCTTTTAAGAATGTTACTTGAAATGCTAGTCTTGACCCCTTTCTTTCCACGTCCATTAAAACGTCCATCATATGTGATTTAAAACTGTTGTGCTAAAATCTTTAAAGTGTCTTTCTAAAGTGAAAATCATCATTTTAAGTCCTTAAAGTTGCATAACAAATATTTTCTCATTTCAAAAGTCTCTTTCAATCCAAGCATCTTCATTTCCAAAATTTTGCTTAGAAAAGCATTTATTTATGTAAAATTAATTTTTAGTTCTTTTATCTAGGCTCCAATATGCTTTAAAGATATTTTTAGAAAATACTTTCAAATTTTGGATAATAAGAATCAATGTTGAAAATGGTTTTCTTAAAGGCAACATCTTTATCAACACATTAAATCTGAAAGGGAGCCACTCATTTATTTTTATCTTTCTTTTTGGTCATTTACTTCTCTCTCTCTTCTATTTTTATCTAAAACTTTCTTAGGGACAAGCAATGTTTAAGTGTGGCGGAGTTGATAAATGGTTATTTTATAGTCATTAATAGTATTTTTATTACGTTATTTGTTTAAAATTAAAGTCAATTAAGTATAAATTTGCTTCTTTTATTTTATATCTTCGATTTTACGCTTGGTTGGTATTTTGTGTAAATATACAGGCTTCAGGTTCATTTTTTGAAAGTACAAGGGGCCTAGAGTAAAGCTATGGAAATAGAGGGGTCAAAATGGAAGATTTCAGAAGTCAGTCCAAAACAGCTGCTGCTTGGCCGAGAACTCCCTTGACTCAGCCAAGCATGAGGGACCAGAAGGTTGGAATCTGCTGGAAGGCCTTGCACGGCCGAGCACCTCCTTTGACTCGGCCGAGCACCCTCCTGATCAACCAAAGGATGCCTTTCTTGAAGAGTTACAACCCCCAGCCAAATGCCTATATAAAGGGGCCTTGTACTCAGTTTTAGATATCAGAAATACATCTAGAAATCACCAGAGAATACCTAGAATCAATAGCAAAAATACTCTAGTATTACATTTACGATTTCGAAGTTCAATACCTCCTGAAGATTGAAGCAATAATATATACGAGTATTGAAGTTTACTCTCAGCCTTCATTTTTTCTGCAAATATTTACGAATAAGTGCCCTTCTTCTCTATTTTCATTCATTTCTTATTTGTATTCAATCTTTGTAGTTTCTGCCATGGCTTGTGAGTAATCCCCCAAGTTCTTGGGGTTGGAAACTAAGCACATTTATTCATCACCTTTAAAATCATGCCATCTTTCTTCATCTTAACAATTGTTTCATATCAAACTGAAAAGACTTACATTTTGGAGACGTCCAACTTGTATGATTCTAGTTAATCGAGAGAAGGACGTTGCTTTGAATCTCGATTAGCGGAACCATATGAATTGAACTAGGTTTCATTAATCACGATAGTAGATTAATGGCCTACGGATGTTCCTTGAATGAAAAGTACGTAGACTTTATAAACATTAATTGATTCTTACTAATTATGGGTCATCGACAGATATGGCATAATTAGTGAAGAATACAAATATTACTTGCTTGATCGTGAGAAGTAGTATAGGCTGAATGTACCATCCTTGATTTTTTATAAAAACTTTTATTCAAATGCATGATTATTTGATGAATAAATGATTGCTCGAGTCCCAACTTCGAGAATACCTGTTGGGTTTTGGGGTTACAAACGCAACGGAAATAATTTATACAACAAAAAAACCCTAGCCCTAAGATCCGTCTAGCATGAATAGATTAGAAACATATGAAATAGATTTACATACCTTAATGCGATGAAGTTTAACAATGTAGATCTCAAAATTCAAGCCTTGAACTTTGATGTTGAATCTTCTAATTTCCTTCTTCGAACTTGGTGATGAAATCAACAATGAAGCTTCAAGCTTTAGGAGATAAAGTAACCTCCCTCTAATGGTGATCCACACGCGAACGAACCAAGAACTCTTCTTGTAGGATTGCTAGATGATCCTCTTGATTATTGAATCAATATTCAATAATCAAAGCCAAAACAATGGAAGCCTTTTGATTCAAAATCAAAATCACAATCTAGAGTTTCATAAACCAAGAACAATGATGTATGTGAGAGAGAGATTGATAGTTTTTGGCTGCACACGGATTTCTATTTATACATGGGTATAAATCCCTAACTATTAGGGTTAAATCCTTGACAAACACAAAAACCTCATCAGCCAAGGAAACACATACGGACAGGCTAAGTATGTCGCGCGGTGTATCATGCCATTGGCTAATCTGTCGCGCGGTACCTCGAGCAAGTTCACCAGTTCCTCAGACCAAAGGGCACGAGTAGTGCCTAAGGGCACTAGTCGTGAGCATGACTCATCCCATAGGTCATGAGTCGTCCCTAATGGACCTCTCTCTGATTCTGTCGTCCCTTCATAAGGCACAACTTGGCTCAAGCGTGATGAGTCATCCCTCATGGCTAAATATGTCGCACGGTACATTAAGCCAGAATACGAATTTTCCAGGCAGAGTGTGTCGCACGGTATACAAAGCCAGAATTTCAAGTTTCAGCCAGAATCAAATTCGTTCTTTGTGTGTGACCCAAAAGGAATTATATTATGTTGGTAGTGAGTCAAAACATGACCTCACAAGACATAAGTGGTTTCTAGCAAACCATTATATCCACCCAAATAATATAACATCAAAGCTTGATTCCTTGATAGATCAAATGTCATAATCCCTTTGTCCACGATGTCCAATTAAACATGAGTCATGGTCTAAGTCAACTCATTCCGTTCAATGCTTTCTCGATTCTGAATATGTTGATAATCCAAATGCATTTGATCTCTATCAAATAACTTGAGTGTGGCCACACATTTCATCAACATCATTCATCGAGGGGCCCAAGCAAACATCTCTCTTCATAAGAGGGACAAATCCCATCTTGACTTATCATTCTTCCCTACATTAATCCAATCGTGCCAACATAGCCCTTATTGCTATCCGATTAAAGATAGTGTTAGACTATATCAAATACGATCTTCAACATGTGGAAGATGATGATAATCTCAGGTATAAAGGATTCAATAACACGACTATCATGAGATTTAATCATGACAACATACCATGTAATAAATCTCATAAGTAGGTCATGTCCAATACTTGTTCTCTAGCAAGTATCCATAAGTGTAATATGCATCTCCATGCATATAATCATCTCCATGATTATCCATTACCAACTTATACTAGTTGTTCACAATAACTAGGGACGCAGTTCAATATAATAAACATGTAAAACATATAATGAAAAAAATAAAAATGCTCAATAATAAATGATAAAGATGATACATAACGGTTCAAGTCAAACATAACTATAGCCTAGGGCATTACACCAACAATACCTTCATCTTATAAGAGTTCAATTAAAGTAATATGTGCATGTTTCTAGTATTTTTGCAAACCAAAACATATTTCCCCCAATTTTATTTGTATAATTTATATAAAAGCAAATATTTTTCTAAGTAAACCCTGTCTATGTGGGATCGACCTGTACTTGTACTTGCTATACTATTTATAACATGTGCACTTGTGGTATAAAAAGAATCGTTAGGTTTTGAGACAACAGAAGACGAGCTCAAAACTCACGTTGGAGAGAACGATCACCTGATAGACGAAGACAACCAGGATGAGCAGCTTGATTGCCCCATTTACTGGATGTATTAAAAATCAAGCCCCTCAACCTGACTTCAAGCCTACGGATTTCGAGAAGTATACAGGCGTCAGAATGCTCCTGACCACATATACTCTTTCAAGGCGACCATGACACAGGTAACAGACATCAAGCATATGCTCAGCAAGGCCTATGTCATCACCTTGAATGGTCCTACTCAGGGGTGGTTCCACTCGCTTGAAGAGGGTAGTATAGACAGTTGGGAAAAGTTACAAGAGAAGTTTGTGGAAAACTTCTCTACTGCAGGCGCACACAAAAAAGACCCACCGACCTAACCGTCATAAAATAAGGAGAGCACAAGTATTTGATGGACTTTTATACAAGGTTTAGAAAGGTTGTTGATCAGATTGAAGGGATTGCCGACGAGATGATAGGGGTATGTTTCCAAGCGGGCATGAGATCGTCCCAACTTCAATACGAGTTCAATCTATAACCCATGGGAACAAAGGGATATTTGTAAGAGCGCATATTTAGAGTAGCCACAGTCGAGTTAGCCGAGAACAAGGGAACCTGCGAAGGATGACGAGCGGAAGCGTGACATCACATATTCACGCGCTGGTAAGAATAGAGTTCGAGGGATTGAGTTTCGAGAACAGGTTCGGAAAGCCCCCATGGAAGATCGAAGAGAGCATCGAGCCAGGGAAAATCAAGGGCAACAGAGGAACATGATATATGATGATGAGCTCACCCCTCTGAGAAAGTCATGAGGAGAAATCATGAACCTCGTGGACCTCACAGCCCCATGACTGCTTCCTTGTGAGACAGCCGACTCAAGGGAACATATAGGAAGATATTACGCCTACCACAAGGATTATGGGAATCTCACAGAGAATTGTTGAACATTGAAGATGGTTATTCAGCAAAAGGTAGACTGAGGGGAAATCGATCGTTTCATTGAAAGAGAACACCAGAAGAGGAATAGGGAAGAAGACCATGACCCTGAACCTAGGAGACGAAGCAAACCTGGTGGTGAGAAAGGACTTGAACGTGATACAAGACTTAATTCCATCAATATCATCTTTGAAGAGTCAAATTGTTTGCCTCATGAAGGTGCCTATTGTGCCTGCATAGAATGCCGAAAGCGAAGAAACGATTTCTTTCTCTCCTAACGAGCTCGCCTCTAGCCAGATTACTCGTGAGGAGCCACTAATTGTGAAGGGTAGGCTAGATAATTGCAAGGTGTAAGTACGCCAATCCAATTCGCAACCTTTTTAGATGCATTTTAATGTAATAAAATTGCATTAAGGGGCATTTTGGTAAATTCTCGGTCTATTCCGAGACTTTCGGAAACATTTCATAAGTTTCTCGCGAAGGAAGTACTTTTTTGTACTTTGTTCATACCAAGGGACCTAAAGGGAATAAATCTATTTTGGACTTTTTGGGTATTATCCCAAAATGTTCCAGAACCAGATTTGGCACCAAAAATGGTTGGTGGCACTTCCTGTCACGCGACAACTCAAAGCCTTGGAAAGTGGTTACAGAGTGACGTGTGACATAAGGTGACCATGATCAGCAGCTATAAATAAGGCCCTCCCCCTCTCAGAAATGGATCCCAATTTTCACTCCCTAACGTCACTCTGCAGAAATCACCCCAGAACCTCTCTCTCTCCTCCTCCCACACAAAAAACCAACCAATTCCCCTCCAATTCCTTGATCCTTCATACATCTCCTACCCAATTACTCCCATAATTCCTAAAAACACCTTGAAGACCTCAATCCAGCTCTCCATCCGTGTCTAAATCTCCATTTCAGAAGCTGAATCAAAGACTTTTGCACCTAACTTGGTGTGGAAGTTGAGGACTACAAGGGTAACATCTCATTCCCTCTCTCTCTCTCTCTCTCTCTCTCTCTCATCTATTTGTTTCATTGTGATTCCTTCCCCTCCACTTGATAATCAGGCTCCATCTGCCTCAGATTATAAAGTGGCAACTGCAATCTCTATGTTTAAATTGTGTTTGATTGAATCCAATTGCATGTTCATGATATGATCTATTTGTAATTGCAATTTGGATGTCAAGGGAGTGTGGATCTCCCATATCCACACTCCTTTGATTGATCTGTCTCTGATTCATGTTGTTCTGATTGGCCATGGTATAATTGATTGATCTAGTCTGGTATCTGTTGAATCTGTTTCTCAGTTGTAAGGTTCCTGCAGATGGTAAGCATGTGTCACGCGACACACTTGGACATGAGGAGTCCTGTGTCATGCGACACATCGTGCCCATCTGCAGGGATCATCCTTCTGTTGTAAGTTGTTAGCTAGTTTGTTTGTCATTCAGTTGGGGTGACTATGCTGCTTTAATGTTCAATCTAGTTTGTAATGGTGTTTTGTGTTCATTGAGATTGATGTAATCTGGGTGTTGTAAGTCTCTACAAGGTGACCCTTGGTGTCACGCGACACATTTGGACATGAGGAGTCCTGTGTCACGTGACATAAATGGCCCTTTGCAGAAGACTTGGTTTCAGTTGTAATATGTTCTCCTTGTTGTAAGGGGATGTGGCCTCCCTGATCAATTGGTCTACAAGTTGTAATGATCTCATTTGTTTAATAAAATTCATGTTCATCGCACTTGCCTATTATTATTGTTTGCACATGTTTTGATTTATTTGGATGTCTAATTAGAAAGACTCGTCTACGGACGAGGCGTGTTGGGTGAACTCTCAGTTCTTCCTAACACGTAACCTGACCCCCGAACCCATTCTCTTTCAAAAGGTTTTTCAAAGTGTACCTTTATACATGTCATGGCGACTCCTAATCTTTTTCATTTGAAAACCGAATTTTCATTTCGGGGCGAGTGCACATTTAGTGGCGACTCTGCTGGGGACACACTTTTGAAAACTTGTTTTTCAATACTAAGAGGGTCATGCTTTCGTTCACTTAGACATCTAATGTATTCATCTTATGTGCATTTTTGATAATCTTGTGCGGTACATACATTTTTATGAAATTTTACGACTTGTGTGCCTTTTATGTGCTACCTTGTAGCTATTGTATTATGCTTTGTTGTGTTGCTTTGTTCCTTGCCGAGGAGAGGCAGGGGCTGACTTCATTTTGCAGGAATTTTGGTTCAGTGACTGCCCTGGTCGTGCGATAGCTTTGCTCCTTGCTGTCCTGTGTCACGCGACAGGAATGGTCACTGGACGTGTTTCAGGTGCTGGTTTGAGGGCAGTCCCTTGAATCAAAGTTGGCTCAGTTGATTGTTGTTCCCCTTGTTCCCTGTGAGAGTGTGTGTGTTTTCTCTTTCTCTTTTTTTAAAGTAAATAAAATAATAAAATGATTTTTTTTTTATTTTTCGTAAATAAAAGAATATAGTCATCCGCACACTACACCACATAGGTTTAGAACCCTAGGGTGCGATTGACGACCATGAATTTCGCCTACGCTTGAGCGCCTAATGTCAAACCCATCCCCCTAGCGCGTATAGGTGGCGCCACACTTAAACCTTACCCACTGTTGATTTTTGATACAACGTTTTAATCACACCAAAATGAATTGTTTTTTTTTTTTTGAAATTTACGATAGGTCCTTCTACCTTCCCCAAAACCTTGCACCTTGTGGGCATGTTGCCAATGCAACATGGTTTCACGTAGGGACATGTCACTCTCGTGGCGTGTCCTAAACGAGAGATCATGTCACATTGTCACCGTGCACCGACGAGAGGTCATGCCAGATTTTTCTTGGAAATTCTTTGAGAATACCCGTTATGCTGCCCAAATTTCCCCAGAAATTTGGACCACTCGTCCGTCTCACATCGTGTTAGGTCTTGCTTAGGTATCATTACCTATTATAATTTCAACCAACGAAGCATTTAGTGTAATTTGAACGTTGCGTCCCTAGGCTTCCCCAAGGTGTAGTTTGCATAAATAAAGGTTTCTCCTTTCCCAACCGTACTTAGGATTAAAACACCGATTTATACTTGAAGATAAATAAATTGTTTGCGCGAGTCTGTCCCCCCCCCCCTTTTCCTTTCCCTCTCCCATATTTCCTCAAAAGTCTTCTTCCTTCCCTACCTTATAAACCCGTACCTACCCCTGCAGCTACGGCGAGTTGGATCCGCTCACCTGTTTTGGGAGCTCGTTTGGTCCGGGTTGTCAAAGAAGTTCAAACAGTTTCCGAGACTTCAGTCGGTTCAGTATCAGATATGGCCGGGAATGGTGATGTGTTCGCTGCTCAGTCTGCTGTAGGTTCGATTCCAATGGGTCAACCGGGGTTGAACGACATGTCTACAGAAGAGTTGAGAATAACTTTGGAGGCCGCTTTAGCTAGGGAACGTGAATCCCGCTTGTTGGCTCAGAATGCCAAGGCCCGAGAGGAAGAAGCTCATAACCGCTTTGTTGAGGCCATGAGGGCCCGGGGAATCGCAGTACTCCGTCGAGAAGATGGTTCCTACAAGGAAATTACTGAAGACAGCAACAATGGGATCGGATCTGCCTCTCCTTCCCAGCCTGCTCAGCCCAGCTACAATGCTATGCCTCCTCCCGTGAGCTATGCCCCGCGCCCTGATCAAATGCCATCTCCAGGAATGGTTGTGAACGCTCAAGGAAGATTTCCTTCCCCATCCTCTCAAGTGCATAACCAAGTTGCTCAGCAGGGTCTTAGCAAGAGTGGCGGCCAACCATCGAACTTCTTCGATCTCACTTCCTCTCCAGCTCCCAATGCCCCAATGCCGCAGGTTCAGTACGGATCTCAGTTCCAAGCAAGCTACTCCCAACCCCAGTTCAACAAGTACCCCAACAGTTATCAGTGTGGTCAGTCTAATCTACAGCAGAATGGTCAGTATCGTCTTTCAGGAAATCAAATTTGTCAAGACAGTATTCCACAGTATTCGCAGTCTCAGCTCCAAAGCAACTTCCCTCTGCCCACAGTGTGTTCTCCTCTCACCCAGCATCTGTATGGTTCCACCCCGTATCAGCTCCTTGCATCAGTACCGGATTTTCTACACTTGGCTAGTTTGGAGGTCAGTCAGTGCAGTTCAGTCCCCAGAATCCCAGTGTTCAGTTCAATGGTTATGACATGTATGGGAACAAGATTCCCAGCTCAGTCAGTTTATTTGATAGTAATATCAGTATCCCCAATACTTTCGGTCTTCCCTCAGCTGCCTTGCCCATTAGATCTGCTCCTGAATTCCCAGTACCGTCTTCAACTGTAGCTCCTGCTATTCCCCAGATTCCGGGTTTGACTCCAGAAGTGACAGCTTTTCAAGCGAATGCGGCGGAATCGATAGATTGACTGTGGGTTCTAGTGGTCTCAAGGTGGTGGACCCGGCTCAAGTAACTCCCCTGCCCCATAAGTTCAAGATGCCAAAGATGGATTTTGATGGTACGGCCTGACCAAAGACTCATGTGGATACATACGTCATGACAATGGGGGCGATGGGCTGCACGCCCGAGTTTATGGCTTCTCATTTTCATCTGACTTTGTAAGGACCTGCGCTCACTTGGTTTTTGGCTCTCAAGCAAGAATTCCACCTGAAGCCAGATCATAGAGACTTTCTTGGAGAAGTATAGAGGCAATCTAGAGTGGCGTACCACCCGAGATGACTTAGTGGGGACCATTCAGAAGAATGACGAGTCGATCACAGAATTCTATAAGTGGTGGAATGCCAAACTTAACGAGTTATCGGAGCCAATCTCCCTTCAAGATCAGAAAGATCTCTTCTTGTCATGCGTGAAACCGGTGCTAAGGGAGGCCATCGAAAAGGGTTGGTACCCAGATCTCAGGGAGATGGTTGGAATGGGCGCTCGTAGTGAGAACAGGCTTTTTAATCAGACTCTGGGTGTGAATGCTAGCAGTGATAGCGGGAATGGAGGATTCAGATATCGGACAACTAACCCAGTCTCTGCCATGGCACCGAAGGGAAGAGAAGTGGTTAAGGACAACATCGTCAATAATCTGCAAGGAGGAGGTAATAATGGGCCCAATAGTGGGAGATTCCAGCCGAAACAGCAACGAAAGTTTGATGACTTGGGTATGACTACGGAAGAGGTTTACAATGGATTGCTCAGAATTGGTATGATAAGGCCGCTAGAGAACTACAGTCCTGCTAATCCCAATCCCAATATTGACACAAGCATATATTGTCGGTTCCATCAATACCCGGGGCACACCACCAATACTTGCTACACCCTCAAGAAGATTATCCAAGGGCTTGTAGATGAAAAGAAGATTGAAAAGTCCCCTCGTCCTAACGTCTTCAGCAACCCTCTGCCCAGCAACAACGTGAATCTCATCGACTTTGGTCAAGATTACTTCGTTAATGTAATAGAGTTTGGAGAGTCTGTAAATGGAAATCTTAGTGGTGATTGTAATGAGGTTGTGACTGATGTAATTCCTTGTTCCAATGAAATGAAAGACAACTTTTGCTACGTCTTGTATCTTGATGATTTGTATGATTTGAATAATGTTGTTGATTATATGATGATTATGAAGAGCGTTTGGTTGTCAACGCTATATCCTCTATGGTTCCTAGAGATTCCCCAATCTCTTTGGAGGAACTCAGGATAGCAGCTAACGTGGAGGCGCCATTGTCCGTGAATGAGATAAGACAGGCAGCGTGGCCATATTGCACTCGTCCTGCTCCGATTACGCTAGCCGAACTCAAAGAGGCCAGTAAAAATTTTTGTGGTTGAAAATGATCAAGAGGTTAATTTGTTGACTCGATCTGGAAGAATGTTGGGAATGGATAGCGCTGATCCATCTGGGAAAGGCAAGGGAGTTGCGGTTTCGAATCCCCAGGCCTCTGAAGACCCTACAAATCAGCAGGAAGTGAGAAAATCCGCGAAGACCCAATTTTGATGCAATTAAAGAGAACCCAGGCTGATATATCTTTATGGTCTCTGTTCACATCCTCCTACCCCCACAAGCTAAAATTGGAAGAGGCTCTGTCCAAAACCAAGGTATCTGTCTACGCCACTCCAAATGAAGCCTGCCAATTAATCGGAATGGCCCAGTATGGAAACATTATTACATTTACAGACCTTGATCTGCCTGCTTACGGTTCGAAGCATAATGAGTCTCTACACATCACTGTGCCATTGGAGGGGCGTCGAATCCCCCATGTATTTGTGGACAATGGGTCAGCAATGAACGTGCTTCCCGCCAAAATGATGAGTATGCTAGACATTGATGCACAGAACCTTAAACCATCCAACCAAACCATAAAGGCCTATGATTCGACATCCAGAGCAGTATTGGGGATCATCTCTTTGAATCTGTTATTTGGGAGTAAGGAGATGGCAGTAGAGTTCCAGGTTATCGACATTCCTGTCACGTTCTCAGTGCTATTGGGTAGGCCGTGGATTCATGAAATCGAAGCAGTAGCATCTACCCTCCTGTAAGTACCCCAATCTGGATCACCTCCTTTCAAGCACATGGGAAACACCGCAGACTCATCAACGCAGTCTCGACGACCTCTGGCACTCAAAACCCTCTCAAAGCCCCCAGCCAAACCAAGGGAGGGGCCTTTCTGGGACAAAAAGGGACAAAAGAACCTTTTGGGAATTTTCAGGAAATTGGAAAAGCATACATGGTCCGTACGGACCTCTTTGCTTTAATAATTACTGAATCTTCTTAAAGTCCACAATATTCCCTCAAATCCCGGGAAAAATGATTACCCTCCTGCAGAGTTGGTCTGTACGGACCTCTTTGCATGTCAAGACGGTCCGTACGGACCTTATTGCTCAGGGAACATCATAATTGCAGAATATTCGCCATCATCACAGATTCCCTCAAATCGAGGAAAACCAAAAGTCTGGATTACCAGGGAGGTCCGTACGGACCTTCTTGCACCAAATCTGGCACTATAAATAGAGGGCTCCCCCTCCTCATTTTCACACTCCTCCTACTTCTCTCTTCCTCCCTAAGCCTTCTGGCTTCCCCTCTAAGTCCTCTCGAGGCTCTCCCGGCCCCTTTCGGATCCTTCCGAGGCCTTCCGAGCTCCCTTGTGGTGCTCCGAAGCCTCCCCGAGCGCTCCCGCGCTGCCCCGAGGCAGTCTCGAGGTACTCTGAGGCCCCTCGTGGTACTTCGAGGCCTTGCCTGGTCTTTCCACGGTGTCCCGGCTCTTTCCGAGTCAAACCGGCGATCCCAAACCACGCCGAAACTCTGCCCGAGTGATCCCTGCGATCCCAACGCACGCCGAACCTCTGCCCGAGTGATCCCTGTGATCCCCACGCACGCCGAACCTCTGCCCGAACGCAGCCTGCAACATCAACTCACGCCGAAACTCTGTCCACAGACAACCGGTCCCTCCCGAAGCAATCCCGATCTGTATCGGAACGCTACTCCGACCCCAAACACTATTCCTCAACGGAAGACAGACACGAACCAACATTGGTAAGGCTTCCTTCCATTACTATTTCAATACATTTCAATACGTAGTGTACAATGTAGACATCCGACACAGCATGCATTTTTAAAAAAGCACACACACACACACACAACATTTTAAAGGATATTAGGGGTATCCGAAAGACTCGTTTTACGAGGCGACTCGGGTGAGCTCTAATATTCTAATATTCTCTTCCCGAGGAGTCATCTGACCTCCGAACTCAAAATCTCATCACACAAAAAATAGTTTAAAATTATCTTTAAACTGATGCCCTTTTTCAATGTTTTGGGCTTAATAAAAATGGCGTGGCGACTCTACAAATGCGAAAACAAACGGCGAGACACCTCCAACTCAGATAAAACCCGCTGCAAAGCGGGGGGAATTGCCAGATTCCGGGGCGCGAACGCGCTGCCTCTCGGATTCGGGTAATTTCGGTTAGCGACTCATTGGGACTATTTTGTTTTAAAAAAACTTTTAAACAAAACAAAAGATTTTTAAAACAATGATGAGGGTCAAACTTTCATTTTACCCCTTCCTTTAACTGTTGTGTGTGTGTGCACGTGCTTCGTTTTTATTTTACAAAAAAAAAAATAAAAATACAAAAAAATGCATCAATATACATCTGTGCATACATTTAAAATTCTTCAAAAACTCGTTTTACTCGTAAAAGAATTTTAGAGACCGCACACTACGCGCCTTCTTTGCCTCGGTTACACCGCACTCTACTCACACCGCTTCTTTGCCTCGGTTACACCGCACGCTACGCGCACTTCTTTGCCTCGGATACACCGCACACTACAACCCTTAACCCGGAGTGGTCTCAGTTGCTGTCCGTTTGGTCTTCCTAGGCCTCTTGGACGCGCACGGGATCATTCCAAACATCCCATCCTAGCCAAGTGTCAACCCTGCACGTTTGAGTCTTGAGTCACACTCTGTCCAGACTCGGTTGGTTTTTACCCAGTCCGTGTCATACAGCCTGGATACATATCCCATGCCGGCCATTTTCGAGTCAAGGCTCGGAACTCAAGATCCCTTGCGCAAGCAAAGCGATGAAAGGTCATGCTAAAATCTTGACTCGATCTTGATTTCCGGCTACACCCTGCACGATGTTCCGGCCCAGATATACATCCATGCCCACATGACACCGTGTCATCAAGCCTTTAATACGTCAGCCATGACAATATGACCCAGCCAATGCCTAATGTCACAGATCCCTTGCTTAAGCAAGGTAAAGAGAGGTCATGCCGAACTCTCGTTCCGATCTTGACTCAGTGGCCGGCTCGGTTCACTATTCACATGGCTAACGCATTAAAACGAACATGACAGGCTCGGTCCTTAGGTTCGGTTTTTCTTTTAGGCCGATGGAAACCGCTTTCCCTATAGGACCCTCGCCCGGGGCTGTCCACCCCGGGATGTCGAAATACAGGTGCAAAACGAGGGGCTTATAGCCGCACAGATGGTCTCCACTGACCCAGGATCTAGCATAGTTGCGAAAAAGAAGAGCAAACTTTTCCTACCTACCTAGGACTCTGAGAAAACACGTTTTAAGTAAATAAAAACAACAAAAAAAAAAAGAAACGGAAACCGCATGCCACGTGAGCTTTCCCCCCTTTTTATCCCGTGAGGCCATTCCTGTGTCTAAACCTTGCCCGTCACCCCCTCCAGCGAACCGAGAGTGGTTGAGAATACCTGGAAGCCGCCTTTTCAGTATCGAGGTCACAAGGTCCGATAGCCCTTCCAGTTCAACGGTCTGCCCCGTCCGATACTCTCCCATGACGGGATCAACAGATAACAGTGAGGGAAACGGAACCCCGCCACTAAGAAACCTCCAGACAATGGAGGAGGTGCTGCGAGCCTTCGAAACCATCAAGAAGCGCCAAGAAGAACAGCAAGCCTGGATCGTACACACCTTGCGTCTTCGAGGAACAGCCAGCTCCCTCAACCCGATGGAACCTTTGTTCTCATAGAGGACGAAGACATACCGGCTCCCCGGTTTCTCAAAGCTATCAGCAAGTCTCGCCTCCGCCAAGCTACGAGATCCCAGCAACGCAGCGCCTCTCACTCAAAGCTCCCTTAGGCGCCGGGCCAAGCACCTCCGACATGCCCGCCTCAAGACAGTGGGGTTTCCCGGCTCCGCACATCAAGCTCGCACCAACAAAGACACATACGTGCTCGCTCCGTCGATCCCAATGCATCTCGGTATCCCCAGTGATTCAATCCTTTGCCTCTATACGAGCCTCGCAACCACAATCAAAAGTCCCCATGCTTACCAGGGACAGGCATCCCGAGCGGATATCCCGACATCTCAAGTTTGCCACCCGCTAGTCTGCCAATTGGGGCTAACGAATCATTTCCCCAATTCCCAAACACAACCCTTAGCGGACCTGGCAATCACGCCCTCAACTTAAACACCCCAGGGTATGGGTTGGTATACACTCAACTACCTCTCCAAGACTCCCGAATGGCGATCCCATCAGCCAATCCACCTCCATCTTCGGTTTCCGTCCCTGAAAACGGTAACCTACCTCAGACAGCTGATCCCCACATGGCTTGGCTTATCGAACAAATGAAGGACATGCAAGGTAAGCTAGCTAGTTCTCGAAAGGACTCCCTCCTGCCTACTGATCCAAACAAAGTGGTCCCTCTCCCTCCAAAGTTCAGGATGCTGGAAATGGAAAAGTTTGACGGGACAGAATGCCCAAAAACCCACATCGACACCTACGTCCTGGGTATGAAAGCCAAAGGGGCAACCCCTCAACAGATGGCAGATCACTTTCAGCATTCCCTCAAATTCACAGCACTAAGGTGGTTCCTCAATGTGAAGGCGTAAAACCGCTCCACGTGGGATCGGATCGGTGAAATCTTCCCGGAGAAGTACCGCGCCAACCTTGAATGGGAGACAAACCGCCATGACCCGCAAGCCACCGAACAAAAGGATGACGAACCAGCCGGGCGAGTTCTACAAAAGATGGAACTGAAGCTAAGCGAGATAATGGATCCACTTTCCAAAGAAGAGCGAGATGGACATCTTCCATTCCCGCCTCAAGCCATCTTTGAGGACCTTGATCGCCCACCATTTCTATCCGGATCTCCGTGCCATGGTCAACGCCGGACAAAGTTTGAAAAGACTCGAGTCTTCAAAAGGCAACATCAACCCCGCCTCGTCTTACCGTTATCGGACAAACCCGGCAACTTCAACTCCCGCCCGACCAAAGGAAAAGAAGCAACCTAACAAGACACTACATTCGTAACGGAGCTCAAGTAAACCGCGATCAAGCCCCCCAAAGAATAACAATCCCCCTCGCTTCCCACAGCTCCAAAGATTTAGACAACCTTGAAATGCCCTTGGGTCAAGTATTTGAAGCTTTGGTGAAACGAAATCTTCTCAAGCCGCTCGAGAATTTCCAACCAAAGACTCCCAAACCCAACATGGATATGAGCAAGCACCGCGCCTTCCACAACTACCCCGGCCACACCACCGACAATTGCTTCGTGCTCAAGCGTGGTCCAGGGCTCATTGAGGAGGGAAAATTGGAACGCCCTCGTGGTCCCAATACCATCGGAAATCCATTCCCCCGAACGACAGTGGTAATCTCAATAGCCTTCGACGAAACTCCAAGCGAGAGCACTCCCCGCAATTTCCGAAACCGTCGCATGATGTCCCGCTATGACCGGGAGTGTGAAACCGTGAGTCAAAAGGTCTCGTGACCGGGAATTCGTACAAGAACGCCCAAGGGAAACTGCCTCCCTACGATCTTTGCCCCAACCAAGGCATACAAATGGATGGATCGAACGTTCCCGTAAGAGACCGAGTCAAACGGTAGCACGGGAAGCGGTTTAGCCTTCACGACGATGACTTGCCAATATGTGAGAATTGGCACAACGAAGCCCTCCTCATCCTCATAAAAATAGAGATGTTCTTCCTCCCGAACGTCTTGATTAATAACGGCTCCGCTAGCCAACATCATCGCTTGAGCACATTGAAACGACTCCGCATCGACCGCTCTATGATAAGGCCTTCACCTCGGGTAATCCGAGCCTACGATTCCACTGCACGACCAATCGTATGAGTCATCAATCTGAGGATCCAATTCGACGTTCAACTGGAATCGGTAGAGTTCCAAGTCGTGGAAATCAAACCAACCTTCTCTCGCTTCTGGGACGACTCGATACATCGATGAAAGCAAGATCATCTACTCTTCACCAATGCGTGAAATTCATCAATGCCAATGGAGCGATCGAAGTGATCCGCGGAAGCAAGGCAATGGCAAGTGCTTGGCCAGCAAGCTACGACCTGTAAGAAGGTCCCGACATGACCGAATACTCTTCTCCGCATGATTCTCCTACCCCGTCTCGCTACGAAGTGGATCCTTACATCCACGCTCTAAGCCGCGACGAGCCGGAAATCTAAGAGCTCATGGGTCAAGATGACAACTCGATATATGCGACCGTGAAGAATGCTTAAGAGAGGATCAAGAGATGGACGCCCTAATGGAGATTGATCGAGGAGTAGACCCTTACTTCACCGAAAACCCTCTCGGCAACCGGCTCATCACCAATCCCCGGTACAAGACAACCCTCTAGCCGACACTCTCGGATCTTACGGGACAAAGCCATCACAGCTTAGTTCAATTCAACATTCCGGTGTCCGACCTGGATGAACAAAGTGGCGCAACCTCCTCCAAGGCTTAATCGGGGAAGGAGATATAGCATGCCCGCTCGAATCGACATTGTAAACGTCGTCCAAGCAAAGATCCCAGCATAAAGAGGCAGCATTCTATGAAAGTGATCAACATCGGCAAGAATCAACTCCGACCGCCGAATGCTTCGCCCTCTTAGAAGTAGCCCTCAGCGACTTCTATCATCAAAAACCCCCAAGGACTGGTGGCAACACTAATGAAGGGACATCATCAGGGGAGCAACCAAAAACCTCCGCGATCTGGTTTGAGATCGAACCGCATGCAAGCTATTTTCCGGGACTCATGCCAAGGGAAGATTGGCCACCCGAACCAGCACCACTCCCTCTAGAGCTACAGCCATCCGAGAGTAATGAAGCCTGGTCCAATCCCTCGTCACCTATAGTCTAGCTTCGAGTCTTGTTGTCTGTGAATTCACATCTTTTGAGTCTTTTGACGGCTTTACGCCCGACGATTGTGAATCTTTGATCAACAATGTACAGTCTTCATGCTTTCAATAAAAGGTCCGACCTTTCTAAAAAATCATTTCATTGCATCTTTAACAAACGATGATATTAACTAATCAAAACAGTTAATAACAATTCATCTATACAAAAGGCAAACACATTAATTAAATAAATACATCAAGCAAACATTTAAGCATGTTGCCAAACGAGAGAAAACCGGCCCAAGCCGCCGAGGAGGTTTTAATCACAACGATTTGCAAGATTGTCAAGAGCCAAAGAGACGCAAGTCCAACGCCATTTCCAAAGACAAACCGCATCTTCTAATACCTCAAGAGCGGGAAATCACCTTCATAAACAAGGAAGACCCACACACGTAAGGGGTCAAAACCAAGAGCATCATGGCCCTAAAACGCCTTGCCTCGCACTTCGTCATCCTCTGGGACATGCTATACAAGAAACGCTACCATGGGCCACTCCTACGCCGCATCGCCCAAGAAGAAGCAAACAAGTTCATGAACGAAGTCCACAATGGAGCTTGCGGCCCCCACATGAAAGACAGAGCCCTGATGCAAATCATTCTCGTGATGGGCTACTACTGGATATCCATGGAGGCAGATTGCATCCACTTTGTCCGAAGCCGCGACAAGTGTCAACGGTTCTCCAACCTCAATCATCTCGCGCCCCACGATCTCTACCGCATGAATACACCTGGCCATTTGCCACTTGGGAATTGACGTCATCGGGAAAATTGCTCCGCCAGCAAAGAACTGGCCACGAGTTCATCTTAGTAGCCATCGACTACTTCACCAAATGGGTCGAAGCCAAGTCCTACAAGGTACTCACCTCCAAGAAGGTCGCGCATTTCCTCAAGGAAAACATCATCTCGCCGATACGGCATCCCAAATGAGGTCATATCGTACAATGGTTCACACTTCGAGGGGGAATTCGATGCATCGCCGGCCGAATTCAAGATCACACGCCACAAATCTTCTCCCTACCGGCCACAAACAAATGGCGCCGTGGAAGCAAAGAAACAAAACCCTCGAACGGATCATCCGAAAAATGACCACCCGAGGACGAGATTGGCCCGAGAAGCCGCACCTTGCACTTTGGGGCTACCGCACATCACCGAATGTACCACGGGAGAAACCCCATTCGCCCGACATACGGGATGGAAGTCCTTCCCATTGAACTCGGAAATTCCTCACTCCGAGTGCCGCTGGAAAATGACGTCAACGAAGTTGAATGGCTCCGAAGCCGACATGACGAATTGGCTCGCTAGACGAGCGATGACTAAAGGCCATGGAACACGTCCGAGCCTATCAAAGCAGATGGCTAGAGCTTTCGACAAGAAAGTCAAATCCCGAGACATCGTGGAAGGCGACCTTGTACTCAAAGAAAAGCCTCCCACTCGAACCAACCCACCGGGAAAATGGGAACCCACATGGATCGGCCCTTTCGTGGTTCAAAAGATCTTCTCCTGAGGTGCCATGAAGCCGATGCACCTAGACGGCAATCCCTTCATGAATCCAAATAACGGAAGAACACTTCGCAGATACTTCGCCCGAAGAAGAACAATCGTGCATCTCTTGGCACTCCATGTAGTGTCGAACTACGCAGACTCGAGCCCTCTAGTCCGGGAACGTAGGCAACCTTAATTGGTCCGGTCTAAAAATACACAAAAAGTCAAAAGTTTGAATGTCAATCAAGACCTCCATCAAGCTACGCACTTTTCAAGAACACGCCCAACAGTCACCTTGACCAAGTCAAACGACGGCGGCAACATCAAAGGACATCCGAGGGTCACTCAAGCATCAAACGACCGACTCATGTCCGCTTCCAAGCCGGGGCGTGTCTTTGCCTTCACGCGCTGCTAAACAAAAATAAAAAGAGAGCCTCGAAAGCAAGGGCTCATGTACATAAAATATAAAAAAAAGAGTCAGCTCTTGAGCAAGGCCTTACAAAAACAAAATAAAAGAAGCTCAAGCAAAAAGCCGCAAAAAAGAGGTCAAGAGCCCGACGCCAACAAGAGGCAAGGAAGGCTGCGAAAAGACCGTCAAAACGACTTGTCGGGGGAGATCATTCAACCTCTCATCCAAGCACAAAGCCTCAAGCAAAGGGGATTGCCGTCATGACCTGCATCGCTTCAATCCGCAAACGCAACAGAAAAGTTCAAGGACGGACGCCGACAAGGTGCACAAAAGACATAAAGGCAAACAAGAGATCTTGCGTCTCGACAAAGCTTTAAAAGTAAATCACAAATCACTAACGGTTACAACATTTCTTGATGAGTTCAAGCACGGTCTACTCTCAAGTTCACAACATGCTAAAAGACAGCTTAATACATTTAACTAATAATGTGTTTGCAATGCAATGAATGGATACCTAGGAGGTCATTCCGCGCCATCTGCGCTTGTCCCCTCGCCATTCTTCCCTTTCTTCCCTCGTCCCCGGCGAGTCTTCTTTCGCTCCACGTGAACCAACTCTGCGTCTCTCAGTCCGAGATCCGGGGTCCTCCCGTAGAGTCAAACAATCCAGCGGCTCTCGTGGCTTCATTCGCCCGTGCTTCGGCTCAGATCTCCTCCCTGCGAGTCCGCAAAGAGGACCTCTCCCCGTCGGCCGGTCAACTCTAGTCTCGTAGTCAAACAAAGTGTCTCCCATCACATCCAAAGGGTCGGACCTGTGCTTCGGCACTCCTAAGGCAATAGGCTGCTACGGCAGCCCAGGTCCCGAATCGCTACACGCCTCGCTCTCCAAGACCACTTGGGACTCGCCCAACACGCCGCTCATACATGGCCGTGCACGGAGTCGTCAATACGACACTCCCGACGTCTAAGGAGTACCACAGAGGGAAAGCGGAATACTTCCATACCCTCGAGAGAAAATACAAGAAGGCACCCGAAGCCGCCATACAAAGATGAACTACCTCCGCAGTAGCAAGGTCATCCCACCAACAAAGGCTCCTGCTTCATCCCAAACCGCCGGGAAACAAGCGACGGAATATAGAAGGAGGACCACGACAAACACGGAACTCTAACGACGTAGGATCCTTCCCGCAAGACCCTCCTAGTCTCAATCCTCCAAGGAACCCACCAACGGATCCGATGCGTACCAAGTCCGTGCCATCCATCTCTCCCGGGCGGATCGATCCATATCCAACACAAGAGGTCGGCGAGCAAATGACCACGGACTAAACGATGTCGGAGCCTCGGGCATGGCTGAAGTCTCTCTCGCAGCCCACAAGGTGAGCAAAGCGGGGCTTCCCCCTCTCATGAAACGATCCCCGGTCGCCGGGCAGTCGATACCATGAAGAGTCTCCCTAACACCAACGGGACAATATCCTCTCCAGCTCTGCAGTGCCCTACCACATCTAGCAAAGCGCCATCGCAAATGCCAAGGGAGCTGACCAGGAAAAGCGTCGCCATCACGCACAAGGCAAATGCATCCCAAGAGACATCACTCTCATCATCAACCATGAACCGCTCCGGCAGCTCAGAAATGTCAATATGACCCGAATCAAGGATCATGCCCTGCACTTCTTCCAACGAAGTACGAAAAAAGCCTGCAAGCTTCACACTCATCGCAGCACCACCAATCAAAGGAGAAACTCCATACGCCCTAGCCTATGGGATTAAAGCACTGTTACAAATGAATTAAAAGTGCCTTGACTAAGGGTTCTCCTTGAAAACCATGTGAACGAATTCGAATGGTTAAGAAATAGATATGAGGAATTGGCTCTGCTAGACGAGAGAAGGCTTTAGGTTGTCAAGCATGTCCAAACATACTAGCAAAGAATGGCAATGGCCTTCAACAAGAAAGTCAAGCCAAGAAACATAAAGGCAGGAGACCTCGTGCTACGCGACAATCGTCTTGGACCTTTCAACCCTCTAGGGAAATGGGTACCTAGATGGGTGGGACCTTACATTGTCAAAAAGATATTTTCCGGAGGAGCGGTTCAACTAGAAGACTTAGATGGAGATTAGTTGTTGAAGCCCGTCAACATGGACAAGCTCAAGAGATACTATGCATGACACCGACCTTCTCCATATAAATAAATGGCACAAGAAAAGAAGCCCACTAGATTGAAAACCTGAAAGGGAGTCTAGGAATAAAAAAAGGGATTAGGTTGGAATCTCGTGCGAGACACCATGTCTCGTGCGAGACATACTCTCAGATAAATACAATCTTCTTCTCTTTGCCAGCATGAACTATGGTGACCTGAGCCTCTTATTTAATTGTTGTAAAAGGGGAACGTAGGCAGCCTTCGGGTTTGGTCTAATCAATAAATAAAATCCAATCATGTCCTTGAATTAATTGAATGCATTTTTCATAACAAAAGGAACATTTTAACTATTACGACATACTTGTTAATGCTAAATATATTGAAATAAAAGGCATAAATAAATAAACTATTGATCTATCTAAGGCAATCTCTTGATACTCCCTAAGATCTAGTCTTTCTTTAGCTTTGTGTGGGGTTATTTGACTTTGTCTTTGGCTTCTCTAGTTCTCATGCGTGAAGGGCCCTTTGAACCGGAAGACTCACCAAGACAGGTGAATACAGATTTGGAAAGCCTATTAAACACATTGGGTCTATCAAGAGCTTCATACGAACGGCAAGAATACTTTTCCTCTTTCCGTACCAATCATTGTCAAGGAGATCTTGGATCGGATCAGAGTGAATATTTGTTGGATGGCCAGAGGCTTCCCTTTCCCTTAAGATACGACTTGTCTCAAAATGTTCCCCAAGTAACTAAAGCCTTACTTCATCAATCTTCTCCGAGTCTAGATGACTATCCTTCAAGAACCACTCCAAGTACTTATCTGGAAGATAAACACTTCCATCACTTTAACGAAGGTTGCTCTAGAGATCCCTATTGGTGCTTTCTCCCCAAGCTCTAGCCAAAGTAATGGAAATTTTTGAGCCTATATAAGAAACTTTACCAATCGCCGCGCCGTTGATGAAGGTATCTTGTTGTTGACCAAACTGACGAATAACCCTCTTGGGGAAATAGAAGGAGGAATCTCTTAAACCTAGGAGCACAACACGGTCAAATCCGGTGGTACTAGCAATATTCTTATTTACCCTTCAAAAGGGTGGGAACCAAGCAAGAGATATTTTACCAAGAGTTTTCTCCTATGAAGAGTATAAGGAGAATAACGAGTGGGAGCATCCACCAAATTGAAGTGTTCTCTAAGCCAAATCGTCAACGGAATCAGACTTCTTTGAGTCATAGAATTGGTTCGGTGTAATTCATCAAGACCATTAAGATTCTCTCCTAAGATGAGAGGGATAATGTTATGAGCGCGTCCTCTAGCTTGCAAAACAATTTTCACCAATTGGAAGTCAACTAACCTCTTCTAGAAATAAAGAGCACCTCCACAAAGAGGCAAAGAGCCAATAGGTTCTCTTGGAAGGCATAAGAACCTCGTTCCTTTGAGTCTTTATCAAACTTCTTTGGCTAAAAAGAACAGTCCACCCAACGTCGGTGCACCAAAGCATAGCATTCATCAAGGGAGATTCTCAACAATTCACAGAAAGCCACCCGCAAGATTCCTATCATACTTAGGAACCGCTATCTTATCAGTCAAGGCATATCCAAGATAGCCGCAATTTCTTCAACGATTGGCAAAATCTCATTAAGGGAGAAATTGAAAAGATGGAGGGAAGGATTCCAAAAGTGAGCCGCTCCACGCTAGAGACTCCAATCCGGTTTGAGAGTCATCAAAGTGAAAAGCATCTTGAAACCATACCTCTTCACAAACCTCTCTTGGGAGCGCTGATGGAGGAAATCTCCCTTTAATTAAAATTACCTAGCAAGTGCACTAGTTTATCAATGTAGTAATATGCTTACTTGCAAGGGTCGAATCCACAGGGACTAAACTGAAACAAGTATATTTTATTAATGCATCAAAGTAAACAAGAGAAGGGTTTTGATTGTTTGAATTATTAATCTAAGAAAGCAAAATAAAACAATTAAAGAAATCAATAGAGCAAAGGATTCGTGGATTGGGGATCATAACAGTTATCACTTTATGTTATTTAAATCATGTAAAAATAATTCAATCTTATTCTTGGATTCGTTCACAAAAATATAGAGTTAAGATGTTAATATATTCCGTGAATTCAATAAAAACATTAAAACCCTAATATCTTGTCTATATATTCCGTGAAGTCAATACAAACATTAAAAAGATTCAATTTTAAAATGCAAGAACATAAAAACCTAGATTTATTAACTTCCGTGAAGTCTTCAATTAAATCAAATCTTCTCAATAATGGTCATTGTATAAATCATACATGTGAGTGAAACGATTTATATCCAAATAGATTCAAATACCAAAAGTATCTTAACATACAATTGAAGCCTAATAATGAGAATTAAGAATGTTGAGAAGAATAAGAAAGAGAGAGAGATAGGAATAATTAAATTAATAGCATAACGATCCAATTGTTACTTACCTCAATACACGAATCAAATAATTTATCCTTGAAAGGCCATTAAAGAAATAAATAAAACCTTGAATTCTTGCTTTAATACAATAAAAACCCTAATCAAAATTGTAATATATGTTAAAAGAGAAGAAGAGATAAAGAGGTGTTAAAATATGGCTAGAGGTGCTATTTATATACTAGGGTGAAAGAGAAGGGTCAAAAAATTAGTAAACTAGGTTAAAATCCAAAGCTAAAAAGGATTCTGCTGAACCAGACGCGAAAAGGCTTTTGTGGCGCTTTTTGCGACGATTTTTGCAGTTTTCGCGACGGTTTTGGGGAGGGCGACCGCAACATTTGAGGGGGGCGGCCGCACCCAGTAACAGAGTACACTTCGGTGGCTTCTAGAAATTTGGGGCGGACGCTCCCTCCTTTTGGGGGCGGACGCTGCTCATGCTTCGTCGGCTTGTACATTTTTCAGCAAACTTCCGGAGGTCATAACTTCTTCATACACCAACTCCAATTGAGAAGTGTCATATATGGTTGGAAAGCCTCGACGAGTACTATCCAATAGTAGTGAATGCTCTGGTAATATTCAACTTTGTCCTTCTGGAATTTCTATTATTTTCTCATTTGCCTCTTCGTTTTCGATCGTTACTTTTCGTATCATTTTTCATTGTATTTCGGTACTAACTCCTTCTATTCCCTATACTAATAAATACTCCAAAAATCCATAAAATAACCCAAGGTTGAGCGCAAAATAGGTTTAAATATATATCATTTGGATTGATGAAAACAGATCTATCAAATACCCCCAAAACTTATCTTTTGCTCGTAATCGAGTAAAACAAAACTAAAATCAAAATAAATCTACTATATATCTAAAACAAAGAAAATATTTTTGGGATTTGTTCAATTTATATAATAGGTTGTTGGCACAAAAAGTCTCAGATCTTTACACACATAATCTACGTATCATCATGAACATGGGATTATATTTAAATTAATACATCTAACTTTCAATTCTACACCAAATAATGATAATATGAATGAATAAAATGGGGAGATCATTGTTACAAAAGTAAGATATTTTATAGACTAACTTGTGTCATGCTCTAAATCAATGATAATAAGATTAAATTTCTGCACAAGGAAACTCATATGCATGTTTAAACAAAATTGTCAACCCGCCTACACTTTAGGGATCAAATATGGATTTATGGCTAGTAATTTAGCGTGAAAATCGTGGGCTAGGTTTATGGTTCCAAATGAAGGTAAGGATATACGAAGTCAAGTAAGTGAAACTAAAAAGTTTTCAACATAAATCCCCACTTTGAATTTATCACTCCATTTCATGTCAACCAATTGATTCAAACCCCAAACTTATAATTTTGCATACTTCACACATGGGGTTGATCACCTTTTTTTTCTTCTTGGTCCTTTTCACTTCAACATTAGAGAGGGCAATGCTTTCTTTTCAATTTTTTCTTTTCTTTTGCTTTACACATCTATATCACAAAGAATATGCATTAAATACTTTGCTCAACCCGCTCTTTTCAATAAATAACATAACCTTTTTTTATAACCACTTCCCACTCAACCATTAATTTTCCAAACATAACATACAATTTCTCATTCATTCCCTATTTTCACTTTCTTTAAAAGGTGAGAAAATAGTGTATAAGTGTAAAAAATAGGATGAAGTAGGTACAAAAGAATGCAAATGATGGTCTAAGATAACCTTCCACTTTGTAAAAGATTCCATTCTTTTTCAAGCTCAAAAGGGATTGTAGCGAAAATTTTTATAATTGACTAGAAAGATAAAAGCTCACAAATTGGGTTAAAAGAAAATAGCCAAATATCATTTCTTGAATAGCCTATTGATTTGCTATTCACATTCATGAAAATATGTTTTAGGGACCCCGAGAATGCCAAAGTGATCCTATAAAGGTATCCTAAATTGGTAACAATTATCAAAAATAATATGGAAGTGAAATGTGAAACAATTATACTTTACATGTTTCAAAGCAATTATATCTCCATATTGATAACAACACTCAACATTTTAAAATTAAAGCACTCTCAAATCATCATTGACTCTTGCCAACATCCCAAATATGAAAAGAACAAAAAATTTAATTTTTTTTTTAGGGTGACACTATATACACTCTCATATAAACTCACAAACTCGGAGAGATATCTACCCCCAAACTCAAAGTATGCTATGTCCTTATAGCAAAGAGAACTAACACATGTCTTGGTTTCAAAGGATGATATTACACAACAAAACAGATAAATAAATCAAATAAAACATACTTAATTGGGTTGCCTCCCAATAAACGCATTTGGTTAATGTTGTTAGCCCAACTGTAGTCCTACTTAAATGGGATTGGAGGTGGCATTCTCTTTAGCCTTAGCTTTTCTTCCCTTGGTCCATCTTACACATTCACGAGCAAAAACGCCCATAACTTTCCACACAAATGTAACATTCTTTATAAGTTCGGGTGGAGCCCAAGGAAGTTTAGTAGCCTTTTTCTTGGCCTTCTTCTTCTTTTTCTTGTTTTTTGTGGGCCTCTCCCCTAAACTCATTTGGTGCTTTGGTCCCACGGACATCAAGCACCCTATCTTTCTCAACACAATCATAAGAGGAGATATATTGATCATCAATATTAGCAATAAAAGAATAAGATATATCAATAAAATAGCATTTCTCAATTTGAGCACATGAATTAGTACATTAAGTTTTAAGAGGAAAGAATGATTTTAATTTTGACACCGACTCCTTATGGGGTCGATGTAGGGGGTGATACGATCCATCACTCAAAGAGTGTTTGTCGGCCTTGTTGTTACTAGTCATATCATGGACGTCCGCTTTATCACTAGAATTCTCACTGTCACTCTTATCTAATGTAGCACACTCATTCTCCTCTATGTCATTTAAGAACTCACAATCTTCCCCATCATAATCCATAGGGTGTTTCATCACATCATTAACGGTATTTCTACCATCTCATCCGCTATCATCATGTAAAATTTCCCATTTTCCACATTTATTAATGTTTTAGTTGTGGTTATAAAGGGACGTCCTATCAAAATAGGAGGGTCTCTACACATACTTGCTCCATTATCCATATACATAAACACAAAGTCAACGGGGACTATCAACACTGCTAGAAACTGGTTGTTTACCTACGGAAATTTCCGTGGGTAATTTGAAAATTCCGTGGGTAATAATAATTTACCGACGGAATATGTCGGTAAGAATTCCGTGGGTAAATTTTTGTTGGTAATACCCACGGAAATTTCGTTGAAAAATCAAAACATCCGTTGAAAAATGGGGATAAATTCCCACAAAAATTATATCCCGATCGCCGGCCGGTAACTTCACCGGAATTTACTGATGGATAATTTCTTGGGTAATATTATAAGCTACCTACAAAAATATCCGTGGTTAATCAATATAACTTACTCACCGAAATTTTTGTGGGTAAATTTTTTTATTATTTAATGTAAATATTAACCACATTTAAAATATCCGTGGAGTAATGTCAAACCACTTCGCCTTCTAGTACCCACTTATGAACAATGTG
>JAFEMH010007798.1:0-76227 GCA_022495995.1 Adenophora triphylla var. japonica
CTCTCCTCAACTCCTTCCTCTTTCCTTAAACTTAATCATGTTCTTCATGTTCCTAATTTGTCTCATAATATTATCTCTATCTCTAAATTGTGTCAAGATAACAATGCCACTATCACTTTTTCCCTTCGATTCCTTTCTGGGTTGTTAAGGACAATCACACCGGGGCAATCCTCTCTACAGGCGGTCATCTTACCAAGGTTCAGGCGTCTACTGAATGGCGTCTCTTTCACTCCGCAGATTGTTCAGCTCCGCTTCCGCTCTCTTCTAGCTTCAAATTGGCATCATTGATTGAGGTCACTTTTGTCCTTTTCTATTTTACGATCATCTTAGTAACAGTTTCCAAGGTAGGAATTCCTAGTTCTAGTGATTTTCACTGCAACTCTTGCAATTGTAATAAAAGTCACAAGCTACCCTTTTATAATAACACTATTCGTTCCTTTGGTCCTCTTGATATACTTTATAGTGATGTTTGGACATCCTGTAACGCCCCGAGCTTGAAGACTGGCGGAACGCTGATCGTATTTGGACGCATTTACTAGCTCCCATACAAACCACCCTGAGTCTTTTCCAAGACGTGTGTTGCCCTTTCGCTTTACGTGCCTCACCGAGAAACTTCTCAGCTGGGTCACCTATCCTAGAATTTTCCTGTGTCGAATAAGCCACGCTTAACCTTGGAAGTCCTTATAGCGACTTGAATTCTTCCCGAGAAAGCAAGACGCATCTTGGTGATATGAGTAGTACTAATCAAATCATATCAAACATATCGAGGGCACACACATTTTTGGGGCGCCACAATCTCTCTCTGCTTAGGATCTCGCCGTCCCAGTGGCAAAGGCCTACTTGAGAAACTCCGGGCAATGTGGGATCCAAGAGGGGCTCGTACGGATTCAAGAGGGTGATCTCCACCGACTCCGCGGTAGTGCACTTTGTCTCCTGCATACAAAGATTTCTTTGCTCCACACTTCCAAGGCTGGGTCCCGCTTCCGATAGCCATTTGTGAACGCCCCCCAGAGCTTGAAGACCAGGAGTCGGAACGCTATCGAGATTTGGACGTACTAGCCCCACAAACCACCACAAGTCTTTCCAGCACGTGTTGTGCACTCTACTTACGTGCTCAGCACCGGAGAGAACTTCCTCAAGTGGGTCACCCATCCTAGAATTTTTCCTGTGTCGCGACGCTTAACCTTGGAGCCTCCTGTATAGGATGAAGCTTAGAAAAAGAAGACTGCGATCTTTCGTGATATGAGTAGTACTAATCAAATCATATCAAACATATCAGGCACACACATTTTTGGGGGCGCCACACATCCACTTTTCTCTCTCACGATGGTTACAAATACTATATTATCTTTGTTGATCACTTTTCCAAATACATTTGGTTTTATCCTTTGAAACACAAAAACGATGCCCTCACCGTCTTCACCACCTTCAAAACCATGGTAGAAAAATATTTTGACCGATCCATCAAAACCATATACAGTGATAATTGAGGAGAATATCTTGGTCTTCGTACCCTTCTAGCCTCCCATGGTATCCAACCTCTCACTTCCCCTCCCCATACACTCGAGCATAATGGTTATTTCGAACGCCGTCATCGACATATCGTTGAAATGGGCCTCTCTCTCCTCACCCACTTTTCCATGCCTCGTACCTTTTGGACTCATGCTCTCTCTACCGCATGTTACCTCATAAATCGCAAGCCTACACCACTTTAAATCTCCACTCACCATTCTATGTTCTCCACAAACAACATCCCAACTACCTCAAACTCCGTAGCTTTGGGTGTCTCTGTTACCCATGGCTACGTCCCTACACCTCTCACAAACTTGATCCCCGCTCTACTCCCTGTGTCTTTGTTGGTTATTTAGCTACTCAAAGTGCCTACTATTGCCTCGAACCCAACACCAACAAAATATACACATCTCGTCATGTCAAGTTTGTTGAGTCAGTCTTCCCCTTTGAATCTCGGTCCACTCCCCCCCACTCACGCTCTCACGGTCAATGATTGGTGTGATGTCTCGCTTTCGCTTCTCCCTTCTCATTCCATCACCCAAAACCTACCCGAACACACCTCTCCCTCTACCAACAACCCTCCTACAAACCAGCCTGATATAGCCTCCCCAGCTGCCCATACACCTACCCCTCTACCACTGAACTAGGCCCAGCCAGACAGACCGCGCGATCGCCCCTTGGACGGGAGTGAACGGCCCATTTGTCCAGAAATATAGCGCGTTCGCCCCTCCTCACCCACACGGTCGCCCCCTTAGCCCAGCAGCTCCATTCCCCTTCCTGATACCATCCCCCCTTCCTGCCCTGTCACTCGATCACAAAACAATATACATAAGCCAATCCAGAAATTAAACCTGCAAGCCTCTCTTTAAACCACCGAACCAACCACCATAACCCAAGCCCTCAAAATCCCCTATGGCGTAATACCATGCAAAAAGAGTTTGATGCTCTCTTACATAACAACACATGGGATCTGGTACCTCCCTCTCCTTCCCAGAATCTTGTTGGTTGCAAGTGGATTTATCGAACCAAGTACAACCCCGATGGATCCATCGAAAGACATAAAGCACATCTTGTTGCCAAAGGATTTCATCAACGCCCGGGTATTGATTATTCTGAAACATTCAGTCCGGTTGTCAAACCCGCTACGGTACGTACTATTCTTACTCTTGCCACTATTCAGGGATGGCCTCTCCGCCAGATTGACATCAATAATGCCTTTCTTCAAGGCACTCTAACCGAAGACGTAATCATGAGTCAACCACCCGGCTTTCTTGATCCGGCCAATCCATCATATGTTTGCAAGCTACGTAAAGCTATCTATGGGTTGAAACAAGCTCCTCGGGCATGGTACAATGAGCTTAAATCATATCTACTCCAACTTGGGTTCAAGAACAGTGTCTCGGGCTCCTCTAAATTCACCTTGCATCATCCTCGTGGTGTCAGTTATCTCTTGGTCTACGTTGACGACATCATCATCACCGGGCCCCACCATGACATGTTATCCTCCTTCATCACACAGTTTTCATCATGGTTTTCAGTTAAGGATCTTGGGGCTCTGTCATACTTTCTTGGAGTAGAAGTTCTGCCACACGCCCAAGGTATTTTACTCTGATCGAAACATAAATACATTACTGATTTACTAGCTCGTGTGAACATGTTGGAGGCCAAACCGGTTCCTACACCCATGGCTCCTCAACCTCCCCTCTCGACTCACCGGGGAACTCCCTTGGCAAATTCTTCTGAGTTTCGGGCTCTTGTCGATAGCCAGCAGTATTTGTCCTTGACACGGCTTGATGTTTCCTTCGCCATCAATCGACTCTCTCAATTCATGCACAAGCCTACAGAGGATCATTGGTTGGCTCTCAAACGTGTGCTCCGATATCTAGTTGGGACAGCCTCACATAGTCTTCTCATTCGCAGAGATTCCCCCCTCACACTTCATGCTTTTACAGATGCTGATTGGGCAGGTGAAACTGACTCATATATCTCCACCACCGGTTACATTGTTTACTTGGACATAAATGCTATCTCTTGGAGTGCCGAAATCGTAGAATGCTAGCCCGATCATCCACGGAATATAGAACATGTGTGCATGCCACCATTCTTGAACTTCTTTGGCTCCCAAAATCTTCTTCATGAGCTCGCTTGTCCACAAGTGTCATCTCTAGGTGATTTATCATGGGACAACTTAGGTGCTACTTATGTCATAGTGCCTAATCCACTCGTTTTTCATTCTCGTATGAAACACCTCGGGTCTTCGATTATCATTTTGTGCGTGAGCTTGTTCAAAACAACAAACTACGTGTTTCCTTCATCTCTAGTAATGATCAACTAACAGATATCCTCACAAAGCCACTTCTTCGGGCACGGTTTCAAGCATTAATGGTCAAGATTGGTCTCACTCAACGATCGTCCATCTTGCGTGGGCATGTTAAGAAAATAGATATTTCCTAATTCCTTTGTAATATCTAGTTTCCTTATTCCCTTGTATATCTAGTTTCCTAATTATGTTTAAAGTATTTAATTTTTTAATAGTGCTAAATACAATATGAATAGGAATAAGATTCATGTATCCTTGTATATATATACTCTAGTATCAATACAAATACAAAGAAGCTAAGGCTTTTATGCCTCTAAGTATTTGTCTTCTATTCTCTAACATTAACGAATATCATTGTGCGTTGATAACCTCCAATATTTAAAAAATGTCATCTCGCATGTTTTTTAAAAAATGTCAGTTATTTACAAAAATTGCCACCAATTTAAAAACACGTTTTACCATAATATTAGATTATGGCAAAAAGTGTTTTTTATAATATTTTTTATATATAGATATCCCGTACATCCTATGAAAAGAATTCTACTTTCCTTTTAGATAAGTCCAAAGTAAAAAAATCTTAGTTTTCTATTTAATCAAAATGAAAAATTATCATTAGTGTTAGAAACATTTATAAATTAAGTCCTCATCCCATCCTTTTGTAAAATTAACAAAGAAAACAAAAAATTATTAATCAATTTTTTATCCATTGGAATTATTAATACTAATTTTAATAACTACTCCCTCCGTTCCCAACCTAAGTGTACACTTTGACTTTTCACGTAAATTAAGGAACTTTGACTTTTCACGTAAATTAAGGAGTGAGTATTATATTGAAAGTATTGTGAGTGTGAAAGTAAAATAGGAGAGAGAATGAGTGGAGGGAATAGTAAATTATAATAATGTTGTGAGTATTAAAATAATGTAGAAAAAAAAATGAGTGAAAAAAATAGTAAATATTTTTTGTTATTTTAAAAAATACGATATAAATGTGAAACAGCACAAAATAAAAATTGTCTTTCTTCTTCTTAGGTTGATAAGTTAGGGAAAGAGGGAGTATGTCCGTAAATTCACTTGCAAGTATTAGCTTAAGCCATCAAACGGTCCGTATGATCGGCTAGAGAGAGTGGCGTGAAACGGCGAACAAACGTCGGCTAGACAATGACAATTAGGAAAGCTGACAGATTCGTAAACGGTGAATGCGACGTCGCCGAGCACGACAAATTAACTTAGCGTGTGCATGTGAGAATTTTTGCACCACTGATCCAGCCAGTGTGTGGCCCCACCTCAGCCAGCATATTGACCTACTACAGTTAGTTTTTTTTGTGGGACCATGGGCACACGGCAATTTTGGATCCAGTGACCATTGTAAGAAGTACACGTGCGATACACCAGATTTTCATTTGCTGAAATCATTTCCAGCTGGATACCAGCTCCTTGTACATTTCCACGTCACTTAGATGCCCAATACCAGATCCGGGTTGGTGCGATACATAATAATAAGACTATTTTCATCAGTGATTCCGATCCAATTCAAACTCAAATAAAATATTAATTTCTCTCATTTTTATATACACAATTCCAATCTTATACTTCCTCCGTCCCACCTTAGTGTAGACTAAGGTGGTGGGCACAATAACTAAGAAATATTATTAAGATAATGAAAATGTGTGGTAGAAAATGAAGAGAGAGAATGAGTGAAGTGAATAGTAGGTTGGTTGAATAAATTGTATGGTGAAAAATAAAGAGAGAGAATGAGTGGGTGGGATAGGGAAAATAAAAAATAATAAAAAACTTTCTAATTTTGGCAGTCTACACTAAGGTGGGACGGATGAAAAAGGAAAGAAGTCTACACTAAGGTGGGACGGAGGGAGTATAATTTATACTTCCATCAATGACCCAACCCAACCCAATCCAACCTTTTAAAAATAAAATATTTATTTTTTTCTTTATTTCAACTTATCTAAAATACTTATCATTTTATTTTTTAAAATAATTTATTAATAATAATATTTTTAAAATTATTCGTACAATTATTAAAAATAATTATCCATACAATTATAAAAAAAAAAAAATTTGATATATTTTTTATTTTTTAATTTATATAATTATATAAAATATACTAATTTAAAAAATATATTTATATAAGCACAAAATCAAAATAATTTGGTGAAATAAAAAAAAAAACAATAAATTGTGACCTGAAGGGTCAACCGAAGGAGCAATTGGCCACTCGGTTGTGACTTTTCGTGACTTTCTTTGATTTTTGCTTTTTTTTTTTTTTTTTTTTTTTTTTTGTAGTGACTCTCAAGAAAAAGTCACTGATGGGAGTGGTCTTCAGCTTCAAATCTAATTTGTTAAAACATCTTTATTTATTTATTTATTACGTTAAATCCAAATCGCACTAATTTATTGAAGAAATAAGAGAAAAGGAAATAGAGGCAAAAACGTAACATGCATGTTAAATCAATATATCTTGATATTAAATAGAAGAAAAAGATATAATGGAGGAATATGCAAATTTTCTAAATGATGACTCAAATTTATAAAAAGAGTATAAGTAAAATTATGTAGTCGTTTTTATGTTGATGGTATGCCTTTATATATAGGAAACAATAGACACTTCATTTAGGGATCACACCCTTTCATATATGAAGCAGTAAGAAAATATCATTTTGCCTATCATAAATAGATAATTTCCACTTCAGAAATTCTACACGTTTATTAATTTTCTAAACTTTATATTAACATTATATTTATGATTTATATATGTACGTCTACATGTTTATGTATATTTATTAATTATACACATTTTGCAATTCATTTTCTAACAATCTCCCAATTGAATTGCCCAAACATATGTTTGTACTAAATAAACCCTTCTAAAATCATATTTATAATGTAAATGACAATCCTTATTTATACTTTTTTGTCATTCAACAATTTCGTCAATTAATTTACAAGTATAAGGACTAAAGGAGTAGTCGTTGTAATTGATTCGAAACTAAACCCACAATAATCACACATATATATCCAACTAAATGACATATGTTAAGTGTATATGTGTAGCATGAAAAATTGATGAATATATTAAAGCATGTATGTATATTCTTTCAACTAGTCCTACTTAACCAAATGAGATCAATAATTAATAGACATAAAACAATTAAATGAAAGTACAACACAAACTCCCACTATATTAAATGTTATCAAAAGTTGTTACACCCATATGAGTGGTATGCTCGTGAAACGATAAAGGGAGATGAGTGCGTCTGGGGAGAAACGCGTTTCTCCATCGCGTATGGAGAAACGGGGCTTATTATGTCGCGCGACGTAAGTAGCCAGTTTCTGGATATCCTTTACAAAGCTTCTGGATATCCAGAAGCTTTGAAATGGATAGCCAGAAGCTTTGTAAAGGATATCCAGAAACCAAGTATTTTTTCTGGATATCCTTTACAAAGCTTCTGGATATCCAGAAGCTTTGAAATGGATATCCAGAAGCTTTGTAAAGGATATCCAGAAAAAATATTTGGTTTCTGGATATCCTTTTCAAAGCTTCTGGCTATTCTTTTCAAGGCTTCTGGATATCCTTTCCAAAGCTTCTGGATATCCAGAAGTTGATGAAGTGATATCCAGTTTTTGTGGCTAGGTATGTCGCACGACATAACAAGCCCCGTTTCTCCATAAGCGACGGAGAAACGCGTTTCTCCCCAGATTTTGTGAAGGGAGATAACGTTTTAGTAAATGAATCTGCTAACATGAAATTTGTTTCTATAAGTTGTATTTCTATTTATTAATTTTGTACTATTTCTCTTACAACAATGAACTCTTGTTGTTGTTAGAATACAACACTGCTGCCCAATTATCACAATATAACTTGAGCGGTTTTTCAATACCATTGACAATTTGCAGTCCCTTAATGAATTTATGAAGCCATATAGCTTGATTGTATGCTTCGTAACAAGCAACAAACTCGGCTTCCATGGTAGAGGAAGTTACAAGTGTTTGCTTGACACTACTCCAAGATATTGCTCCACCTGTTAATGTGAAGACATAATCGGACGTCGACTTTCGAGCAAAATCGGAATCGAAATATCCAACGATCTCAAGATGATCCGACTTTGTATATGTGAGCATGTAGTCCTTTGTGTTTTGTAGGTATCTCATCACTCTTTTGGCCGCAACCCAATGTTCTCTCCCCGAATTGCTTTGATATCGACCTAGCATCCCAACACTAAATGGAAGATCTGGACGAGTACAGACTTATGCATACATTAAGCTTCCTACTGCTGATGTATAAGAGATATTTTTCATATACTTGGATTCTATATTATTTTTTGGACATTGCTTTAAACTAAATTTGTATTCTTCAGAAATAGGGGTGTAATGCGGTTTACAATTTTCCATGCTAAACCTAATACCTTATCTATATATCCCTTTTGTGATAATCTTAAAATACCTCGTGATCGATCACGATGAATTTTGATTCCTAATACAAAAGATGCCTTACCAAGATCTTTAATTTCAAACTTAATTGATAGAAATTTCTTAGTTTCTTTAATAAGGTCCTTATCATTACTAGCAAGTAAAATATCATCCACATATAAGATCAAAATTATAAATCTACTCCCACTGAACTTATGGTACGCACAATCTTCAGCAAGATTCGTTTCAAAATCAAATGAAAGAATTACTTTATTGAATTTTAAGTATCATTGACGAGAAGCTTGCTTGAGGCCATAAATAAATTTCTTAAGTTTAAAAACTAATTGATTAGTTTGATCTAAATCAGTCACCATTTCTGGTTTCTTCATATAGACAGTTTTCTCAATGTCTCCATTGAGAAAAGCCGTCTTTACATTCATTTGATGAAACTAAAGGCCAAAATGAGCTACAAGTGCCATAATGATCCAAAAAGAGTTTTAAACGATACCGGAGAAAATATTTCTTTATAATCAATGCATTTTCTTTGAGTGAATCTCTTAGCAACAAGACGAGCCTTATATCTTTCCACATTAACTTGTGAATCCTTTTTGTTCTTAAAGACCCATTTACATCCGATGGGTTTCACACTTTTAGGTAATGGAACAAGATCCCAAACGTCATTGTCTTTCAAGAATTTTAACTTTTCATTTATGGCATTGATCAATTTATGAGAATTTGGACTATTAATGGCTTCAGGGAAAGTGAGCGGTTCATCTCCCACTAAGTCTAAATGTTCCTCATTCTCGGCAGGATACACATCATAATCAGCCGAAATCGCATGTTGTTCAATATTCATAGGAGATTCTATATTGTTTTGAATTGTATGTTCTTGTTGAATTTCAGGTACAAGTACTTGATTTTCAATAGGAACTATGGGAGGAGGTTTAGAAATGGATTCCTCTTCCTCTTCAAATTCAAAACTATTCTTAGTTTCTCCTCTAAATTCAACATCCTAAAAAACCTAGCATTTCCCGTCTAAAAAAAGGTTCTATTTTTTGGGTCATAAAATTTATATCCCCTAGATCTCTTAGCATACCCCACAAAGTAACTACTAACGGTTTTAGCGTCCAGTTTGCCCTCATTAGGCCTATAAGGCCTTTCTTCTTCTAGACAACCCTATACATGAAAATGATTTAGGAACGGTTTTTTATTCGTGCATAATTCATAAGGAGTTTTGTCGGTATCCTTTGAAGGAGCTCTATTGAGAATATAAGCAACGATTTTTAATGCATCACCCCATAATGAGTGAGGTAAAGAAGTACAAGAAATCATACTTCTTACCGTATCCTTAAAGGTTCTATTACGTCTCTCTGCTACACCATTTATTCTAGGTTTGCCCGACATGGGGTAGTGAGGGACAATCCCACACTCTTCAAGATAGAGAGCAAAAGGACCTGGACGTTGTTCACCCGAATCGTCATTCCGTCCGTAGTATTCTCCACCACGATCGGATCTAACGTTTTAATAGTATTTCCAAGTTGATTTTCAACTTCTGCCTTAAAAGACTTGAAAACATCCAATGATTGAGACTTTTCATGAAGCAAATAAATGTATCCATAACGATAGTAATCATCTATAAACGTAATGAAATATTGTTGACCATTCCGTGAATGGGCAGTGAATGGTACACAAATATCCGTATGAATTAGTTCTAAGACGTTTGATGCTCTCAAGGATTTTTTCCCTTTGATGTTTATAAATTTTCCTTTAAGACATTCAATACAAAAGTTCTTATCCGGAATATCAAGTTTGTTTAAGATTCCTTACGACACAAGTTTATCAATTCTCCTTTTGGAGATATGACCCAAACGCCTATTTCATAAGTTATAAGAATTTTAACTTAATAACTTTCGTTTAGTGCCTTTAGTTTTAGTTTCATTAATATGAGGCTCATTAAATGACTTGACTGTGTCAAGTAAATAAAGATTATCACTATATGATAAAGCACTAGTACCAACAACTTTGGAATTGAAATAAAGATCACACTTATTATTGTCAAACAAACAGTAATAACCTTCCCTGTCCAAAGTAGTGATTGAGATTAAATTCTGCCTAAAGGACGGTACAATAAATATATTTTTAATACAAAATAATATCCAATAATTAATAATAATCTAAATGTCCTAATGCCTATAACTTTAACCGGATTCCCATATCCCATATAGATGTATCTCTCATCTTCGCTAGCGATTCGGTAATTCAGGCAACCCTGCATAGACACACTTATATGAGTTGTTGCACCAGAATCCAACGACCATGTATATGTAGGAATTGAAAGCAAATAGCCTCAGTACAAATAAGACCAAATGACATACCTTTCTTAACACGCCAATCTTGATAATTAGGGCAATCATTCTGCATGTGAGTAAGGTCCTTACAAAAGAAGCACTTCTTAACTTTTTGATCATTGGATGATCCCTTATGCTTCTTACTTGCAACAGCAATTTCCTTTCCTCTTCTCTTAGTCCCATAAGAAGAGGTAGATGCTAAGTGAGCACTTTCCGGCTTAACTTGCTTCATTCTATCTTCCTCTTGTGTTACGTGTGAAATTAATTCATTAATATTCTACTTGTCCTTTTAACAATTATAGGTCACTTCAAAGTGACCAAACTGAGGAGGAAGAGAGATCAAAACCAAATGCACGAGTAAATCTTCCGAAATCTCTAACTTAAGTGCCTTTAGTTTTGTCGAGAGATGAAGCATCTCAAGAATGTACTCCCTTAAGTTTCCGTTACCCTTGTATCTCATGGAAACAAGCTTTCTTAAGGAGCACTTGTTTCCGATTTCTCGCCTTTTGCAAAGAGTTCTTCAAGGGTATCCAGAAAACCCTTAGCATTGACGTCCTCAGAAACTCTATTCAAGAATGTTTCCGGGACGGCATTCTTCATGATCACTAGGCTCACGTGGTTGGAACGGTTCCACTTCTCAACACTTAAGCGATCTTCCTGAGTGCTTTTATCAGTGAGAGGAGCGGGACTTGGTTCCCTTAATACGAGATCAATGTCCATACAATCCAAGATCATACTAATTTTATTTTTCCAAGTTTTAAAATTTGTCCCATTAAGTATCGAAATGTTATTTATAGCAGTAGTGATTGATGAAACATTTACTAAATCTGTTGGGGTAACAACAAATAATGAAATACAAAACATGTATAAGTAACTACATATAAGAGTGATTAATCATATCAAATGAATCTCATATTTAATATAATTAACATGACATCAAAACTAATCTTTGGATTGCGAGTTGACTCAAAATATAATTATCCTTAGGTAACCAAGAAATAAAACAATGTATTAATCAAATACTTAACCTTCCTTTGGGCCGATTTAAGTACTAAAAAAATAATCTAATGCTCTCTTACTTGTTACCAAATGAATGTATAAATTTAGTCAAATAAACGATCTTCTTTGGAAAATTCATTTTATCCACATATTAAAATATACATTCATTACTTAACAATTTCGGATCTAAACAACGTAAATCACCTTGGCGACAACATTATTTAGAAAATTTATAAAGATGTTAAGCATATAATTAATCACAAAGAGGAAAATAAAATTTGAAAAATGTATGTCTTCGCTAAAGAAAATGAAGGGAAAAGTTGAATCTGCATGTGCACAGCCGTGCGTCATAACTTGCACGGCCCTGCAAGGCCTGTTCCAGAAAAACCAAATTTCAACACAGGTGGTGCTCGGCCGAGCAAAGGGAATGACTCGGCTGAGCAGGCCTTTCCAGAATACTCATCATTCGGCACAATGTTGCACGACCGAGCATAGATAAGCGCTCGTCCGAGCAAGTAGATCCGTACGGCAGTGCACCATACAACGCACGGCCGTGCCAATGGGACAGTCTTGCTTGAACCATTGCACCTTTTGACGAATTTTATGCCTTTTGAGCCAAAAACTGCAATCCTTTCCAGATTTTAAACTAGATAATTATTACTAATACTCTATGAATGAATTAGAGTTATTAAATAACATCAAAATATAATGATTTCAACATAATCAAGAATTAAGTAAAGCAAAACATATGCTATCATTAACTCAAACTTAATAAAGAATATGAGCAGGCTCTGATACCAATTGTTGGAACATCTCTATTTCGTTAAACCCAAAGCGTACTCATTTCTTGAATAATTATGAGAAAATGAAATGGAGGCGGAAGCGTAACATACCTGTTGAATCCATTTGCCTTGATATTGAAGAGAAGAAGAAGAAATAATGGAGGGAGATTTAGATCTTATAAATAATTAATGCACTCTTTTTCACTCAGATTTATGTAGAGAGTATAAGTAAGATTATGTAATCGTTTCTAGGCTGATGGTAGGCCTCTATATATAGTAAACAATAGACACTTCATTTAGGGACCACATCCTTTCATATATGAAGCAGTGAGAAATTACCATTTTGCCCATCGTATATAGGTAATTTCCACTTCAGGAATTCTACACATTTATTAATTTTCTACACTTTATATTAACATTATATTTATGATTTATACATGTACGTCTACATGTTTATGTATATTTACAAAGTATACACATTTTGCAATCCATGTTCTAACATAATTGTGATAGTCCGTATCATCATTCTCGATGAATCACATTTTTCTCTTTATAAAAGGTATTTTATTACATTTAGCTCGATATTCAATCTTGTTTGTCCATATTTCACTCGCGAACTTGATTGTTCACATGTTTTTTTGTCTATAATAGTACTATCGCACAAGCCCTAAATCTCAATACGACATGTTAGATAGATATGGCGCAGTTGATCTAGCTGATTCACCTCTTTATTTTCTCTTAAGAATTTGACAACACTTTTTAACATATTTGCACTAAGTTCGATAGAAGTGGTTGTAAGTAACCCAATCCGGATCGCTCTCCATCCGAGCATACGGGAAACAACGAGGAATCACGCATACGTGATCCCGAAGACCCGTAACGTCCAAAAGGTCCAAAACCGCCAGCCAAACCAAGGGAGGACCTTTCAGGGATAAAAGGGAACTCAAGGACTTTGCAGGAATAATAAAAAATGGCCAGTTGACATAGTGGTCCGTACGGACCACTTTGCAAAGTAAGAATGGTCCGTACGGACACTTACTTCAACAAGCCAAAATGATGAAAAAAAACCCCTTAAAGTCCACAATATTTCCTGGATTGAGCGATCAGATGACGATGAATCTGGACTCTCCGGAGTCGAGGACGCGGCAGACCCGCAAGCAGACCTCTGCATTCACATGCTCAGTTTTGAGGACGGAAATCCTTCCGATCAGGTCACTTACGACCAAGGTTCCAATACCATGGAAATTGTCAAGCTCAACGTCCAAAGTACGGAACTTATCGATAATTGGAAGCACGTGATTCACGCAGCGAGGAATCCCTGCGATCAAGTGAAGGATGACGACTTCGTCGATATCATCTATTCCAGGTATCTGATGAAGCCAAGAATCCCGTCCTTGTTATCAGTTACGCAACACCAAGGTCACCCTCGATGTTTGCTGCTCATGGTAAACGAGGCGGCCAAGCGAGCTCGAGCTCATCACTACTTCCAGTACCGGCCCGGCTGACCGGCCCGTGCCGTCGGTCAAGCTTATACCCTCAAGCGCCGCAGGCCAAGGGCAACGAGGAGACCAAGCTCCTCACCTGCTACAAGTCGGATCGACCTCGGGAATGCTTCCAAGGCCACCGAAAACATGCGCGAAAGTCTTCCCCGTAAGAAGCGAGTCGGCTTCCAGGCACGGGAAATGACCACCTCGGCATCAACATGCTTCGGTTTGATTCTACTCCCGGCCGTCGCGGCCCGGATTCGGACATCTGCCCGGTCATTGCTAGCTCGATAGACTTGGCGATCGAGCGAGATCACGAGACCGTCAACATTGCGAGAATTCAATACCCCCGTGGGGTCAATCAACAGATATGGGCAAACTTTTTGGTGATCGAGATTAAGGAAGGACGCATGGAATGTCCCGGTCCGACTTCCTTCGTCAATGTAATCCAAGTGTTCCCGCCATTCGGCGATTTGAATGTAATCACGGTTACGGACACTAGCCGGACGATGCGCACCTACGGAGGCGCCTAGGTCTCGCAAGGAAAGCTCTCGTGGAGCTAGCCGCTCGGGAAAGTCGTCTTTGGGACGAAGACCAAGCTCGAAAGACCTACGGGGACCAAGCCCTTAAAGTGTCACGGGCGGCTTCGAGACGAAAGCTAGAGGCCACTCTGGACCGGTTCGACCTCGGGAGTTTTGCCCATGGCAATTTCCGGACTACCGTCTGTTCTCATCCAACCCCTGCGCCGGGCGAGGGTGGTCAACGGTCCCGATGACCTAGGAGATGGAACGACACGGCGGAAACGAATCCCGGCGCTTACCTTCCCGAGGAAAGCAAGTTCTCTGTGAAAGCGACGATGAAGACGATGAAACCATTCTCTTCCAGCCGGGCATGAAGTCAACAAAACCAGGACTCCCGAGGGTCCTGGGAGGATGGGAACGGATTATTACCGCACTCAATTGAAAGGCCAGCTCGGGGAGGAAGGTCTATTTAAAAACGAGGAGGAGGATGGAAATTCGTCTCGAGCAACTACTCGGGGAAATTCCACAGTCTACGGCCTTCATTTACGAAACGATCAAGCTGGGACAGCAACTTCGAAGTCCACATGGGCGAGATGTTCGGGAAGCCGTATACTCACCTTCCGACATACCCGCCACTCGGATAAAGCGGAGAAGAAAACTCTCCCCGATGGAGGTTTACCTAGGCTGCCACACTTGATTCAAAAGAAGCAGCGTGCTATTCTCCACGATGGGAAGAAACGCGAGGCATTAACTCTCGGCGAGCTCAGCTGCAAGAAGGTTGATACTGGGCCCGAGTGGAGGAAAACTATGCCAACCACGAGTATCGCCGGACCCAACTCCCGGGCCCCTGACAGTATGCTCAGCAAGAAGGAAAGAACGCGATATACCGTGAAGAGATCAAGAGAGACCGTTCGTTTGAGCCGAGAACTCTCCAACCTCCCCGGAGGGTCGGCAGCCTTGCACGGTTCGATCGGGCAATCAGCATTTGTGCGCGACATTCGAGCAGCTACGTCAAGCGTAGGCTACCTCCTGAGAGGCACTAAGCCGGTATCTGGGACGAGAATCCGTCAAGCTGCCGAAGCTCCCGAGGGAATTCATCCACAATCAATGAGTTGAGGAAGACATATGGCCCTATGCTACGAGGAATCCTCCTCTAACTATGGCTCAACTTCGGAAGCGGCTGTTCGAAGGGACCAAGCGATGTCGGTGTTCTAACCCGATCGGGTCAAATCCATGCATTACCACCTAAGGCCACCAAAAAGCCGACGGGCAGGCTACAATCCGGCCGGCCCGAAGACACAAGTTCCTTGAAAGAGGACCCGATCCTCGCTCGGCTCAAGCAGACTCGGGCGAACATTTCCCTTTGGTCTCTGCTCACCTCCTCTTATCCTCGCAAGCTCAAGCTAGAGGAAAGCTGGCCCGTACCATGGTCCCGTGGGCCTTGACCCCGAGATGAAGTCATTCGAGATGATTGGTAACATCCACTATGGCAACATTATCACCTTCACGATTTGGACCTTCCAAAATTTGGGGCGATCACAATGAGCCGCTCTACATCACGATCAGTGGACGGCGTCGCCTTCCCGCGTGTTGGTAGACGGAGGTTCGGAATGAATGTCTTGCCGACCAAGATGATGGACTGCTTGACATCAAGCCCACGAGATCTTAAGCCTTCGAGTCCACCTTTGTCGAGGCCTATGACTCTACTTCCCGTACAGGTTCTCGGGGTTGCTACCTCTTAACATGCGGTTCGGCAAGCGGGTGATCCCCACCGAATTCAGTGTTGGACATTCCAATCACTTTCACAGCCATCTGGGGCGTCACACTGTTTGCATCAAATCAATGGCGTGGCATCCACCCTTCACCGGTGCCTCAAGTTCATGCAAGGCAACGAGTTAACCACGATCTACGGCGACGGTGTCACCAGGGGACCGGCACCAACGACATTCCGGTCTTGGAAATCAAGCATAATGATGACATGCCATTAAGCTTGGATTCACTCTGGAGACCTCCAAGATCCAAATATGGAACGTGGACCTTCCTTTGTCTCACGATCAATTCCTCCCGCCATGAGGATGATGAAACTCATGAACTTCATCCCGGGGCCGGGGCTCGGCAAGAGGCTGCAAGGCCGGCACGAAGTTGTGAAGTCAAGGACCACACCACGGTCCGGGGGCTTGGCTACGTGCAACACCGGCGACATCAAGGAAGACAAAGGCTCGCCCGCACCAGCAACGGCCCATAAAGGGGAACCTCCGACGGCACACCCAATCTCCGACCTTACGGCTTTGACCTCGCTCATTGCACCCCACGCCAGGGAACCGGCAGCGAAGCCCCGAGGGGACCGACAAGGGAACCAAACATCGGGCTGAACAGCGAACAGACCGAGCCCAATGAGCCGGCAGCGGGCGGGGCACCGATAGTGGAGCCCGATGAAGATGAGAAAGAAGCGGGGATAGTCAACGCCAAGACTACGAAAGGATGGAACGGCTAGCACGGGACCTCAAGCGTTTCGAGAGGACTCAAGCTAATCCGATAAGGAGCATTCCTCGACATCACGGCTCTACTGGACCAGCTGCCACCACGGTCCGGCATGAGTACACATTCAAGGAATCCCGAGACTTGGAGGAGCAACTCAAGGTACTCTCCATGGGAAACAAGTTGTTCGGATCAGCCGCCGAGGCCACATTCGAGACGGTAAATCCAAAGCGAAGGAACCGGAATTCATAGAAGACGCTCTCGGTGGACCGGCTACGAGTACGTTTGAAGAAGTCATGGAGTTGCCCAACTTGATCGGCGGGGCTCAGACAACGGCATGATCGCCATGATAGGGACAGCGAGAGCCAAGCCTCTCGATCCCGCACCCTCCTCGAAGCATCCGGCAATGCCCTGAAGAATTGGGTAACTTTCAGGACGAGGGCAAGCCGGGCGGGGTGGAAGACAAGTGGGCCCGCACCCACATCTCCACTAAAGCCCGGTCTCAAACCCTTTGAGTCGGTCCTTGTCGAGTCCGATCCTGAGTCATCCAAGCGGCCTTACGCCAGGAGGACTATAATGTTGTAGCCAATCATGTATTCCCGTTCTTGTGTAATGAAAAGTCGACCTTTCGGAGTATCCTCTCATTGCCACTTTAACAAGCGATAAGTTAACAAACAACTTAAAAGACGTTAATAATTCAATTGATAAAGAAGCGAGACACATTAAACGAACAATACATTAGAGAAGTTCTCGAGCGTGTAGTTGACCAAGAGGACACCGGGCCCAGCCGAAGAGGTTATGACGAAAGTGAACTGGGGTCGGTCTGAGAGCCTAAAGAGACACGAAGTGGGCGGTTTCTTCGCCGATGCGAGAAAAGGAAGCCACGATAAGCCTCCTCAGGGAGTATGTTGACGTGTTCGCACGGTCATATCGGGACATGCCGGGACTCGATCCCTCAATCGTGGAGCACGAGAATTCCCCACGGATCCCGAATCCGAGCACATCAAACGAAGGCTGCGCAAGATCGAAGCAGTGGTCCTTGCGAGTTAAAGAAGAAATTGAGAAAATGCTCAGAGTTGGTTTCATCGAGTGATTGAGTACCCGACTTGGCTCTCAACATCGTGACGGTCACGAGGCCAACGGAAAGGTCGGATCTTTGCGTGGATTTCGGGATCTCAACAAGGCCGGCCACAGGATGATTTCCCACTGCCTAACATCGACATCTTTGAGTCGACACCACGGCAAATTTCGAAGTAAAGTCCTTCGTGGACGGGTTTGCTTGGATACAACCGAGATCAAGATGTCAGGAGGATCGAGGCCAAGGCGCCTTCACCACTCCATGGGGGACATGCATTACACGGTCGTGCCGTTCGGTCTAAGAACGGCGGGGCTACTTACCGGCGAGCACATGACCCTCTTCCATGACATGATTCACAAAGAAATCGAAGTATATGTCGACGACATGATCATCCACTCCAAGGGATCGGACATGCGGCACATGACGGATGCGAGGAAGTTCTTCAACGGACTCGAGAAAACACTCCATGAGGTTGAACCGGCAAAGTGCACCTTCGGCGTCAAGCGCGGCAAGGTCTTGGGGTACGTGGTTACGGAAAGAGGTATCGAAGCCGATCCCGAAAAATCAAGGCCATCATCGACATGAAGCCGCCTCAAACCACTGACGAAGTGAAAAGCTTCATGGGAAGACTTCAATACATCGGTCGCTTCATCAACCGGTTGACATCTCTCTGCGAGCCCATGTTCAAGCGATGAAAAAGAATGCCGAGCATCAAATGGGACTCAGAGTGCCAAACGGCTTTCGAGAAGATCAAGACCTACTTGGTTAATCCCCCAGTGCTGTGCCCGCCACATGAAGACAAGCCACTACTCCACGTATCCATCGCCGATGAGACACATCTATCGGAGCAATCTTTGGCTCAAGAACAGAAAAGATTCCAAGGTTGAGCATGCAATCTACTTCGTAAGCCGAAAGCTTCAAGGAAGTGAACTCGGCTACTCGGCATCGAGAGAAAACTGTACCGCCTTGGTATGGGTAGTCGGGAAAGCGAAACACTACATGCGGTCGCATTCGGTGCTCCTGGTCTCCAAAGTGGACCCCGTCAGATATCTCTTTGACAAGCCATCCACTGTCGATGCGGCTAGCCCAAGTGGTCATTCTTCTGGTGAGTTCGACATCAAGTACATGGTCGGAAAATCGGCAAAGGGCGAGTAATGGCGAGATCAACTTGCCGACTTCCCGGCGGTGAACCTAAGGGTCACGATCCGCAATTTCCGGACGACGGAATCTTTTCACTTGGCAGCGCAAACCGGCGGCAACTCTTCTTCGATGGGGCAGCCAACAAGAAGGGGAATGGCATTGGAATGCTCCTTGTCGATCCCAGGGCGAGCATACTCCCATAGCCATCAAGGTGAATTTTGAAGCAACCAACAATGCGGCGAGAATCTGAAGCACTGTGCGACGGGTTTGGAAGCCGCCCTCGAGCGCAACATCTTAGAGCTGGATGTATATGGAGACTCGGCATTGATCATCAATCAAGTATCCAACAAATGGAAGACGGTAGATTACGGCCTTGAAGTACCACGCGTACATGGAGGAGCTCATTGCTCGGTTCAAGGACATCTCTTTTCACTATTTGCCAAGAGACGAGGAACCGCCGCGAGGCATACAGCAACCCTCGCCTCTCTTGTCGAAATTCCCGAAGGAAAGCGGTAAAACCCCTCGAGAATAGGCGGACGGGAAACACCCGCCTATTCTTTGTGAGATCGAAAAAGAAAAAGAAACGATCGACGAACCACTGGTACAATCAAATTTACCGGTACCTCCAAAGCGGAGAAGCTTCCTTTACAAATGAAGATGGAAAATACAAAGAAGGGATCAAAGCCAAAAACATGATGGCATTAAAACGCACGGCATCCCATTTCGTCATTAAGGGGGTATGTTGTACAAGAAGCGCCACGAGGACCACTCCTTCGGTGTGTAAACAAAAGAAAAAGCCGGCGAGCTAATGAGCGAAGTTCTACAACGGAACACTGCGGTCCGCACATGAGCAGAGCATTGACACGGATCATTCTCCGTATGGAATACTATTGGATATCATGGAAAGCAGGCGCATCCGGTTCGTCAGAAGGCTGCGACAAATGTCACGGTTTTCCAACCTCAATCACATCCCTCCTCATGAACTCTCTTGCATGACTACGCCATGGCCTTTCGCCACATGGGGAATCGACGTCATCGGCAAGATCACTCCTCCCGGGAGCAATGGTCACGAGTTCATTTTAGTCGCGATCGACTACTTCACCAAATGGGTAGAAGCCGAGATCGTACAAGTGCGAATTCTAGGAAGGTGGCCGAGTTCATCAGAGAGAACATCATGTGCCGATACGGAGTGCCCAGCGAGATCATCTCAGACAATGGGACTCACTTGAAGGAAATTGTGACCAACTGCGGCCGAATTAGAGTCACACGTCACGGGTCTTCTCCTTACGAGACCACAAACCAATGGTGCGGTAGAGGCGGCCAACAAGACTCTCGCCATGATAATCGAAAGATGACCACCGGAGGTCGGGAGCGCGCGAAAAGCTACATCTAGCCCTGCAGGGATACCGAACATCGGTCGGAACCGCCACGGGGAGACTCCGTTCGCACTTACCTACGGAATGGAAGCAATGTTATCCGTGGAATTGGAAATTCCATCCCTCAGAGTCCTCTTGGAAAACGGGATCAATGAAGTCGAATGGCTCTGAGCCGTCACGACGAACTTGCTCTACTCGACGAGCGCGAGATTGAAAGCCATGGAACACGCTCGAGCCTACCGGAGCGGAATGGCACGAGCATTCGACAAGAAAGTCAAGATCCGAGACATCGAGAGAAGGTGACTTGGTGCTAAAGGAAAAGCCTCCTACGCGAGACCAATCCCCTCGGAAAGTGGGAGCCTACGGATAGGACCGTTCGTGGTACAAAGAATCTTCTCAGGAGGAGCCATGAAGCTAGCGAGACTTGGACGGAAACCCTTTCGTTAACCCCGTGAACGGAAGCAAGCTCCTTGAATACTTCGTTTGAGGAAGAGCACGAGTCAACTCACCTTCCCCATACACCGTCCCCCTCGGTAAATTAAAGTGCTAAAGAGTAATACCCAATGGATACATTCCCGCTAATGATCCGGGTAAAAAGCAGTCGCACTTCTTTTGTCTTTGTTTTTCTCAAATTCACCTAAAAGTGTCGAACTACGGTGACTGAGCCCCTTAGTCCGGTTGTAAAAGGGGAACGTAGGCGGCCATCTTTGGTTCGGTCTAAAAAACAAAAAAAATACAATAAGCATCAATTGCTTGTGTTTCGAAAAACTCTTTTCATTTAACCTACAAATTCATAACGGTTAAAACATTCTTTGATGAGTTCAAGCACGGTCAACTCTTGACTCGCTACACGCTAGCAAAACTACATAAAACATTAATCAATTAATGTGTGCAATGACAATGGATGGATACTGCGGGACGGCAAGAGTCAACCTAGTTTCCCGTACTAGGTCCTTCATCCTTCTTCCCCTTCCACTTTTCCCCGTGAGTGTTCTTCACCTTCGCGGGAAATATTCCGGTAGGCCTTCTACAGCTCGGGGACTCTTCCGACGCCTCCGTCAATCTGTGGGTGTCAATGCGGTCCTTTCTCTAGCTCTGTCTCGAGCCGCCTCGCTTCGAGCCATCATCGCGATGCTTTGATTGGCCTCCCGATCGGCACTTGCCACATAATCGGCCATGGCATCGCCGATACGATTCCCGGGGTTAGACCTCGCCTCTGTCCTCCTCAATGTCGAGGCGTCCGGGTGATCGGCACCCAGCCGGCTCACTCCGTCTCCACAAGATAGCCATCTGTGTCTCCCCATACACTCTTCGTACCGGTCCGAATCTTGCGTCGACAGAACGGTGCCCTCTCTCCGGTGAAAGAGAACCTGGCGGGAAAGGACGTGTATTGCCACCACCGGGTGACCGGCAATAGCGTCGAAGGATCCTCCATCCGCGAGAGATCCCACCTCAAAGGTAGCGGCATAACTCGAGATCGATCGGTGGCACTGCTCCGGCCCGTCTTGCGCAGAACCAATGATGGAATATAGAAAGACGTGCGAGACGGCCCGGCACTACTGACGATCAACGGACCCTCTGAGCGGTCCTACAAGTCTGTAACTTCCAATGGGGAACCCACCATCGCAAGTGATGCGTGCCAAGTCGGCCATCCGAGCTCCGGCTCGGCTGATTACCCCCTATCACCGGAAGGACGTCGCGAGAAAGACCAAGCGTCGCGGGACATTGGCACCTCGGGCATCATCTGCGGCCTCTCCCTCGGCCACATGGTCGGCATAGCGGGACTCCCTCCCCGCATGTATCGGCTACCGGTCGCCATCCGGCCTATGCCCGAGAACGTCTCGCCCAAGACCAATGGCACGATGTCTCCTCCACTCCGGCCTTGCCTCACCGAGTCCGATACCTTTGTGATGGCACACGCCCGAGAGACGTGAATGTGAAGCAGTAGCAATCACACGCCTGAGCAAACGCGTCCCACGCAAGACGCTCCCCTCGGCTCAGGCAAATCTTTCGGGCGGTCCCGAAATGTCAACGTAGTCGGAATCTGTATCGGCATCCCGTATGCTTCTCAGTAGAGATACCCAGCAAAGGACACTAGCTTCTCAGCGATGGCCATGCCACCGGCATACGGAAGAACTAGGCTGTTCCGTCTCGGGTCCTCCCAGAATGGCCGGAAATCTTCAAACGTAGGAGTGACTTCGTTGTACGAAAAGCTGTACACATTCCTCCTTACGTCCCGAACCGAGACGCGGCTCTCAAAGATCCCAATCGGCATGAGCTCCTTCAAAGCCCAAACAGATTTAATCCCAGTAACGGCCTTCGAAAAACCTTTTGTTACGCCTCGTGTGGTTCCGTACCCACGGCGAAAGTTGTCCAAATATCGCTCTTGCATCAGAGACGATAACTTGGGAAAAGGAGCCATGTCGGAAGGTGAAGAAAACCTTAAAGAAATGGAAAAGAACTCAGCGAGAATGAGCAAAAGCAATGCGCGAGTTCTTACAAATTGCAAAGTGAAGCGCAATTTAAAGAATGCGGAAATTCAATCCTAGTCAGTGGGACTCCCTCTGCCGATTGACTTGGTCAACTCTGCGGCCCAGTGCCTTAAAAGTTGGAAACATTTCCAAACCATGCCACTGTTCACTCTTATGAAATCTGCGTGCACCACGATTTCATTTAATCAATGTCAATATCCCTTAGCCCAGGGCTCGTGCAATGATGCAAATAATTAAAAATTAGTGCATACATGCTTAATTTTTGACCCGTTCAATTTTTAATGCATTTCTCCTTTTTATTTATTTTTGATTAACCTATTTGCTTATTTGCCGAAAATAAGCTGAAGGTGATCACGAGAATAAATATGCGAAATACGGAGTTCCGCCCACGGGCACCTTTTTGCAAATACATTTCAAATCAAAATTTGTTCTGACAAATACATGCATTTTGTCTAAACAAAATAGTAAAGAAAGAAAGCATTAAAAGGGGACTACTCGGAGTCACTGCTCGTCATCCGTACACTCGACGTCTTGCTCATGCCATAGGATGCATCGCAAACGGGAACTCGCCGAACTCCTCCCGGTAGGGAATAGGCAAAGGGCCTCCTCGGGTACGCGAACTCGAGGACTCCCCCTCTCGCGCCCGAGTGCGCGGAAGAAGGAGCTCCAAATCCAGCCGTTCCGCCGCGAGCGGCCAAACCCACGTGTGAAGTCCTCCCCGCACTGTGGGAGCGGGCGAACCCCTCGGCCTAGACGGCCCCGATCGCGGACGTCCACGCTCCTCAGGAAGCTGCACCGCATAAACTCCACGAGCCTCTGGCGTAGGCGGACCACCATCCACCGGCCTCGCTGGCCTCATTGTACGTACGACCGGATACTGCCGAACCGGAAAATCATCGAAAGCGAACGAAAGTACGGATGCATCATGTGCGAGAATGCTACTATCAAATGCGGAAAATCGAAAAGATGCTCACTTAGAAGCATTGGGGTCCGCCATGTCGTGGTCTCGGCTCACGCAGGAGCGGGATCACAAGTCTCTGCGCGAACCGTCCCGGCCCCTCGTACGCTAGCCTAGCTCGCGGGACGGGAAAATGTCGAGGACCTCCGGGGACCTCGCCACTCCCTATCTTTGCACTGCGGGCTCCTCGGCCTCATCCTCAAGAAAACATCATAAGCGGCCCCGCTATGATGTACTCGATGAAATACACACCACTGAAGGTATCCCTCCGGCTCATCCATCGGCATCTCCCGGGGATCTTTGCATGTACTGAGGAGGATCCACCGGCACTAAAGGAAGGGACCCTGCCTATGCGACGAGTCACCCTCTCCCCCGGATACATGGCGTCGCGGTGAAGTCCCACCGGGAGCTTCGCCGCCGTGTAGTCTCGGCGGCAATCTGCACCGCGACATGATCAACCTGCTCCACCGAGTCGAGTGGATCCTCTCGGAGAACTCCGGGTTCGGCGCGGAGATATCTCCTCGTAAGACACTCGAGTGCCAACCCTCGAAGAGACCGCCCTCTTCGCCTTCTTACGCCAAACCGGCAAGGCGGGGAACGAGGGACGGTACGGCTCCTTGACGTCCCAAGCTGCGGGAGAACACCTCGTAGCACCGGACACGCCAAGAGAATGGAAAGTTATGTCGGCTACAAGCGAGATACATACGAGTACATAAAAGAGGCAAGGAAGAGAAAAAGCACGTAAACTTACATCCAAGACGGGCGTGAAGCGGCTAAATGTGTGCTCCTCTCCCGCGAGAACTGTCCGAGAGTGGTAGAGCTCGGCCGGTCCGGCCTCCCCACGCATGAACCCCCTCACGGCATCCGGATCTGTCGGCGGACCGAGCGAGAGGAAGTGACAAGACGTGTCGGAAGTCGGGAACAAAGTCGGCTGATAGCGCAAACCAAAGGAACCCTCGAGCCGGACGCTCCGCGGTCATCCTCGGGACCCGGCCCGGGTAATCGGAAACGCCCGCCCTCAGTGACGCTCCATCGGCACTGTGCCGAATGCCTAAGCCCACGGCATCGGTAATATCGAAACCCGGCGACCCGGACAAGCTGCTCAGGGTGTAACCGTCAACCCACACCGGCGCGTTGCCATAAGTCGGCAACCCGGTGATAGCGGCAAAATCCGTGGGAGTCACCGTCGCCTCCCCATCTGAAATGGAAAGTGTGGGTCGTATCCCACCGGTACTCGCTCGGCGCGACATACGTGGACACTGCCCCTCGGCGTATCGGTCATCGCAGCTACGGCCTTGATAAACCCGGCCCGGCCGGAGTCAATCACCGGTGTCGTGGACTCCTCTCTCCCTCTCGAGCCACGTCAGGGATAAGGCCCCACAATGCACGCACTGCCTCAAAGGCACCCGACTCTTTTGGTTGTGGGTATCAACCATCCTGTCCCTATGAGACAAACAAGACAGAAGCAACGTCAACAAAATGCAACAACGCATGTCAAAAGGATGCAATGCGAGATACGGTTCTCATTCATTTCCTACGTATATTCAAAATCTTTCGAAAACTCCGTCGAATCCGGAACTTTCAAAATCTTTCGAAAACTCCGTCGAATCCGGAACTTTCAAATTCTTTCAAATTCTTTCGAATTTTTCGAAAATTTCGCTCCGTCCCGAATTAAAGCTACTTTAATTTTGGAAAATGCATTTAGACATGGAATTTTGCAACCAAAATTTTTATGTCATCTACCCATGATGTCAATTGAACTACGTCCTAGTCAATTTCAACAACGATTCATAGCAAAGTCAAAAGCCCCAAATCGGGCACCAAAATCCCTAAGTAAATTCCTAGCAAATTTCTAACATTTAAAGAATGCACATTCTTGAAATTAATGGAATTTGTAGGGAACTTACGTGTCTTTCGATCCCTCCCTTAGAGTTGTGGCGGTCCCTCGCCGGATAAAACTCCGCCGGATTCAATGGAAGAGTGGTGGTTCGAATGGTCCGAACCAATCGAGTTCTTTCGTTGTCGGTCCTTCCATGGCGAGCCATTGGTCCTCCTTCACCCTCCATGGCGATTTTCCCTCACAAATTCGAGCAAACCTTGCAATTTGGGTTGGATTTCTCTCTCTTTTCTCTCCTCTCTCTCCGGCAACAGCAATAAGCCCGAACCCCAAGGTACGAACGCCTTGCAAATGGTCATCTCTCCGGCAACAGCAATAAGCCCGAACCCCAAGGTACGAACGCCTTACAAATGGTCATCTCTCCGGCAACAGCAATAAGCCCGAACCCCAAGGTACGAACGCCTTGCAAATGGTTATCTCTCCGGCAACAGCAATAAGCCCGAACCCCAAGGTACGAACGCCTTGCAAACGGTCTCTCCGGCTGATAAGCCCGAACCCCAGGTACGAACGCCTTGCAAATGGTCATCTCTCCGCAAACAATAAGCCCGAACCCCAAGGTACGAACGCCTTGCAAACGGTCATCTCTCCAGGCAACAACAATGGCCCGAACCCCAAGGTACGAACGCCTTGCAAACGGTCATCTCTCCGGCAATGATAAGCCCGAACCCAGGTACGAACGCCTTGCAAATGGTCATCTCTCCGGCAGAAAGAATAAGCTGAACCCCAAGGTACGAACGCCTTGCAAATGGTCATCTCTCGGCGGCAATAAGCCCGAACCCCAAGGTACGAACGCCTTGCAAACAGGTCATCTCAGAACGGCAATGGCCCGAACCCCAGTGTACGAACGCCTTGCAAGTCATCTCACGGCAGCGACAATAAGCCCGAACCCCAAGGTACGAACGCCTTGCAACAATCCCTCTTCGGCCATCCAAGTAAGCCCGAACGCTCATCCCAGCCCGAGGATAAAGCGCAACTTGACAATAAGCCCGGCACCCAAGGCGCGAACGCCCTCGTCGGCATCGCAACTCCGGTTTGAGGCGCCACACGCCCTCGAAGGTTTCGAAGTCTCGAGGTTCGGGACGCCTCCCAATAGTCTCCATTCGGGTTCCGATACCTCGCGAATGGTCTCCTCTCGAGTTCGAGACGCCTCCCATTAGTCTCCATTCGGAGTACGGGTACCTCGCGAATGGTCTCATCCAGGTTTAGACGCCTCCTAACGGTCTCGCTCGGGTCAAGGTCCCCATGCGCGGCCCTTGCCCCTTTTCGAACTACGATCGGCTTGATTCCCGCTCGGGATACGTAGGAATCCTTTTCGCTAAGGGTCCGGCCAGCCGACCGCCGAGTCTCCTTTCAAAGTAAGGCATCCCGATTTGGATCCTTATCTTTTTAAACGACCCCGCCTCCTTCGGAGGAGACGTCGGCGAGGGCTAACTGTAAGTACCCAAATCCGGATCGTCCAAATCCGTCGAAAGTTAACCGAAATCCGTTAACCGGCCCGCTCCAGTGTTAACCGAACTCGTTAAACTCCCGTTCTTTGCCAGGCTAACGAGACGCCCCGGATCGCCCGCATCCCGACGTCGAACCGTACTTAGCACGTGACATCTCATGTAAAAGTATGGCTTTCCCGAAAAACGCATTTTCCGGCACTTTCCGGGCGTTTCGACATTTCCGGATTGTTATTTTAAAAACGGACAAAAGCCGGGACCGGGGACAAAATCCCACATGGTGGTGACTCGGAGGGCACGTGGCAGCCATGCCACCGCCCACACATCACCCTTCAATCAATTTTAGAGGGAAAAGACCAAAATGCCCCTGGTTTGCAAGCCAAGTCAGGGGACTCACAGTGCACTTTTCCCGAAATTGCCAAAGAAGTCCCAGTTTCCAAAATTCCCAAAACCCTGAAATTCGGTCAAGTCCCCGGACTCCTACTGCAATTTTCACCCTATAAATAGAAGTTGCTATCAAAGGCAAAAGAGGATTGATTTTATACCAAAAAATCACCACCCCACGGTCCAAACTGGTTTTCACCCTTCCCGAGCTCCCGTTTTGTCTCGATTCGCGTGAAACCTTCGTATTTCGATCAAATACGCACCCTACAACTTCGAAACAACCTTTCGAATCACTTTCCGTGTCCCGTACACACCTTAGAGCCAAAGGAGTCGACCCTAGCCATAGGTATAACTCCTCTCTCTCGAATCTTCCGTCCGTCTCGGTTTACGCGCCGCAGCTATAACCGTTTCGAACGTCGTTATCAAAATGTAGACGCCTCAGTCTAACGGGTCCGATACGTTTTAGCCCCTCGATCCTCTTCTCTTTCCGTAAGAGAAGTAATCACGGGTTAAAACGGCGTTCCGACCCCGTTCCGTTTACTTTCATGTCCTTTACAATTCCGAGCCGTTTGGCCTCGTTGATCGTCATTTACAATTCCGAGCCGTTTGGCCTCGTTGATCGTCTTTTACAATTCCGAGCCGTTTGGCCTCGTTGATCGTCATTTACAATTCCGAGCCGTTTGGCCTCGTCGATCGTCATTTACGAATTCGGATCGTTTGATTCCGTTGACACCGCTTTAAATACTGTCATTTACAAGTCCGATCCGTTTGGATTGTGATAGTATTTACTTTTCAAAAGTCCGAGTCGCAACCCGATTCGTTGATCGCATATCATTTAATACGCATTTTTCCCGTAAAAATCGTTAACAATGTAATGCCCGGTTCAAAACCGGAGTTCGTCCGTCGAACTCTCTTTCAAAACGCGCGAAGTGACGTTCGGCCTCCGAATGTTCATCTTCAAACTCAAAGTCAAAGCCGCCATTTGATACTTAAAATCATTTAATACGCTTTTTCCCGTAAAAATCGTTAACAATGACTCGTATGGCTCAAAATCGACGTTTGCCACGCAAACGCTCATTTCAAACTCAAAGTCGACGTTTGCCACGCAAACGCTCATTTCAAACTCAAAGTCGACGTTTGCCACGCAAACGCTCATTTCAAACTCAAAGTCGACGTTTGCCACGCAAACGCTCATTTCAACTCAAAACCGACGTTTGTCATTCAAACGTTCGTCTTTTCAAAAGTCACCTAATCAACGTTTGTCATTCAAACCAAGATTAAGCTTGTCATTCAAGCCCCCATTTCAAAACACACACACACACACACACGATTTCGAGAAAGGTAGAAAGACTCGTCATGCGAGGAGTTTCGGGCGATCTCGTCATACTCTACCCGAAACGTAACCTGACCTCCGAACCTAACAATCTCTGGTACAAAAAGCTTTTTACTCGTTTTTGCTGCCAATAAAAATGATCCCCGTTTTCAAAAAGCCTTTTCCTAAGTTTTTGCTACCAATAAAAACGACACCATTTTCAAAAGCCGTTTCTCAACGTTTGGGCTCAGAATACAAAAACCGCATGGCGACTCCTCATTCTGCTCCTTCCCGTGAAGCGAGGTCTCAGACACCAACCCCCCGCGAAAGATAACCGCCTTTTCCGCCGCCCCGCGCGCGAAAAAGATCGGGTAATTTCACCTAGCCACCTTGGCTTCACTCGTAGAGATCCCCGAAGGGAAAGCGGTAAAGCTGTTCAAATTAGGAAGAAAGGAAATTCCTGCCTACTGCTGTGAAATCGAGGAAGAGCCCGAACCAATCAACGAGCCATGGTATAACCAAATCTACCAATACCTCAAAGACGGGGAAACCTATTTCATAAACGAGGAAGGCAAATACAAAGAAGGTATCAAAGCCAAGAGCATCGTGGCCCTAAAACGCTTTGCCTCTCACTTTGTCATCCTTGGGGGCATGCTATACAAGAAACGCTACCAAGGACCGCTCCTCCTCTGCATCAGCATGGAAAAAGTAAACGAGCTCATGAACGAAGTACACAATGGGGCTTGCGGACCCCACGTGAATGCCAGAGCCCTGATGCAAATCATATTTTGAATAGGCTACTACTGGATCTCCATGGAGGCAGATTGCATCCACTTTGTCTGAAGCTGTGACAAGTGCCAACGCTTCTCCAACCTTAACCATCTTCCCCCTCATGTTCTCTATTGCATGACCACTCCCAGGCCCTTCGCCACTTGGGGAATCGACGTCATCGGGAAGATCGCTTCGCCCGGTAGCAACGACCATGAGTTCGTCTTGGTAGCCATCGACTACTTCACCAAATGGGTCGAAGCCAAGTCCTACAGGGTGTTAACTTCCAAGAAGGTCGCATAGTTACTCAAAGAAAACATCATATGACGATACGACATCCCAAACGAGGTCATATCTGACAACGGATCTCACTTCGAAGGAGAATGCGATAGAGTATTGGCCGAGTTCAAAATCACACGCCATAAGTCCTCTCCCTATAGGCCGCAAACTAACGGCGCAGTAGAAGCAGCAAACAAAACCCTCAAAAGGATCATCAGAAAAATGATGTACGAGGACGAGATTGGCCCGAGAAGCTGCATCTGGCACTTTGGGGCTACCGAACATCAGTCAGGACTGCCATGGGAGAAACCCCATTCGCCCTGACCTATGGGATGGAAGCAGTACTGCCCGTTGAATTGGAAATCCCATCACTCTGAGTGTTGTTGGAAAACGAAATCAATGAAGTGGAATGGCTCCGAAGCCGGCATGACGAGTTAGCCCTACTAGACGAACGCCGACTAAAGTCCATGGAACACATTCAAGCCTACCAAATCAGAATGGCTAGGGCTTTCGACAAGAAAGTCAAATCCCGAGACATCAAGGAAGACGATCTGGTGCTCAAAAAAAAGCCTCCTAACCGAACCAACCCGTTTGGAAAATGGGAACCAACATGGATCGGCCCATTCATGGTCCAAAAGATCTTCTCCGGAGGTGCCATGAAGCTAATAGACCTAGACAGAAATCCCTTCATGAATCCGGTCAACGGAAGCAAACTTCACCTAAAGAAGATCGACTTTTCTATCTCCCCATCACTCCTAAAAGTGTCGAACTACGGAGATATGAGCCCCTCAGTTCGGGGGGAACATAGGCATTGTTCGATCTAAAAACACACAAAAATCCAAAAAAGTGGATGCCATCAAGGCTCAGACTGGTTCAGTCTATAAAAACACACAAAAATCCAAATATTGGATACCGCCAAGGCTCAGACAAAAAGCAAGCAAGAGATTTTGCGTCTCGACAAAGCTTTAAAAGTAAATCCAAATCACCAAAATTAAAATACTTCTTGATGAGTACAAGCACGGTCTACTCTCAAGCTCACAACATGCTAAAAGACAACTTAATACATTTTACAAATAATGTGTCTGCAAATGACAATTAGTGGATACTTAGGAGGTCATTCCGTGCCACTCGCGCTGGTTCCCTTGTCATTCCTCCCTTTCTTCCCTCGTCCCCAGTAAGTCTTCTTTCGCTCCACGTGAGCTAGCTCTGTCTCTCTCATTCCGAGATCAGGGCACCTCCCTACCGAGTCAAGCAATCCAGTAGCTCGCAGAGCTTCATTCGCCCATGCCTCAGCTCGGATCTCTTCCCTGCGAGTCTGCAAAAGGGGACCTCTCTCTCCCTCAGTCGGTCAACTCTGGTCTCGTAGTCAAATAAACCATCTCCCGTGACATCCCGAGGGTTAGCCCAAGCTTCTGCACTCCTAAGGCTGTAGCTGAGATGGCAATCTTTCCCCAGAATCGCCTCGCGCCTACTCCCCAAAATCATTTGGGTCTACCTGATATGCCGCTCGTACCAATCCAAGTACTCGATGGTCAAGATAACACTTTCCCGGCATCTAAGGAGTACAATAGGAGGGAAGGCGGAATACTTCCATACCCTCAGAAAGAAAAGAAAGGCATCTGGATCTGTCATAGAGAAAGAAGCTACCTCCATGGTGGCAATGTCATTCCAGCCCAGCAAAGGCTCCTGCCTCATCCCAAACAGTCAAGAAACGAGCGACGGGATATAGAAAGAGGACCAAGACAACTCCGAAACTCTGACAACATAGGAGCCTTCCTGAAAGGCCCTCCTAGTCTCAATCCCCCAATGGGGAACCCACTAATGGATCTGATGAGTGCCAAGCTGAGCCATCCATCTCTCCCAAGCAGATTGATCCATACCAAGACAAGAGGCAGCTGAGCAAACAACCATGGACTAAAGATAACGGGTACACAGGCATAGCTTGAAGCCTCTCTCGCAACCATAAGGTGAGCAAAACGGGACTTCCCCCTCGCATGAACCTGTCCCCCATCGCCAAGCGATCAATGCCGTGAAGGGTTTCCCCTAGAACCAAAAGGAGCAACATCCTCACCGGCTCAGCAGTGCCCTACCACATCCAACAAGGCACCATCACATACCCCAAGGGAGCTGACCATGAAAAGCGTTTCTACCATGTATAAAGCAAATGAATTCCACGAGACATCTCTCTCATCATCACCCATAAATCTCTCAGGCAGTGCAGAAATATCAATATGACCAGAATCAAACGTCATACCTTGTGCTTCCTCTAACAAAGCCCGAAGAAAGTATGCAAGCTTCACACTCATGGTCGCACCCCCGACCAAAGGAAGCGAGATGGCCTCCACCTCCGGTCCTCCAAGGAAAGCCCAAAAATCTTCAAAGGTGGGCATAATTTCATTGTAGAAGAAGCTATACACATGCCTCCTAACATCCCAGAACCTTGCGGCCGCCCGCAACAGCTCCCAATCAGAAACTAACTCCTTAAGGGACCAAACGGACCGGAGTTGAAATCTCACCTCAAAAGCCCGCTTGTTGTGCCTCATGTGGTGCCTCATCCACATCTTGAGCCTCTCAAGGAAGTGCGCTTGCCTCTCCTTCGAAAGCCTCGGGGAAACTCTCTGAACGAATGTCAAATCCATAGCAAAAATGGAGGTTTTTTGAGAAAATGGGGAAGAAGTGTCGAAATGACTGCAATTTGGGAATAGGGAGATGAGGAAAATCCAAATTTTCAGCAAATCTTATTCCCTCTCCAATAGCAAGAAGTGTTCGTACGGACCACTTTGCATGCATGAGTGATCCGTACAGACCACATTGCACCCTGGCTAAATTTTTCAGCAAACACAAAACAGTTGCTGCCCGCAGCAGGATTTTGCTCCCAACTGCTCAAAAAGCCTACCAAAGCTGTTTCCAGCCCCCATACACTAAACACAAATGCATCCTCAGCTCATGCGACATGCACAAAAATAAAATAAACTAAAAACAATTCCTAGGCCAGTCCCCGCAAAATTACAAATAATTAATTACATTACAATAATAAAATGCTATGTTCGCCAAATACAAGTATTTTATTACAGATACAAATGTCTGCTATTCTACTAATACAATACAAAAAAAAGAAGGAAAACAAAAGGAGTCTTACTCCGAGTCCTCACCATCACCCTCGCCCGATGGGAACCCCTGCATCATGGCAAACCCGGCGGCCACCTCCTCATCATCGAAAAGCTCGACCCCTCCTTGATCGAATACTCCAAATAGTCCGAAGAAGTGAGCCCGACAAAAGGAACAAAGAAGGGAAGCGAGGACGAACCCTCACCCTGCGCACTCGACAGAGGGAAAAACTGGTGAAAGGTTCGCGGCCTCCGGTCCTCCGAAGAAGTCCCCGCATCGTAGCTATGCCGCTCCCGAACCGGCACCTCAGGCTGTGGCTCCACCTCAGCCCTAGAAGAAGGAGTATCCACGGACCTCCTCGAAGGCATAGGCTCGAAAGCCTCCGTACTTCGCGAAGACCCGTAAGACAACCTCCTCAAGAGCTTCTTCATGAAAGCCCTAGCTCCATATACCGGCGGGTGAGCACGTCAACGGTCCGCCCCGAGACCTGCACAACAAACAACAAAAAATGCTTAGCAAAAGAGGTACAAAAAGTAAATATTCGACAAAAGATAGAAATACAGAAAAAGATGCCAAGAAGGAAATGAGTAAACAAACTCACCACAGCATCTGGATCGACCCGGTAGGCAGCAGGAGCCTACTCTGGGATGGGCACCGATACCCTCCTCCTTGAATCCCCACGGACATAGGTAAAGTCCGGCCCAGGCACCGAGACATCCTGAGGACGCGACGATCCAGTCGACCTCTCCTTCGCCAACACCTGAGGCATCCTCAACTTTCGCCTGATGAAGGCCGCATACTCCTCGCCCTCCAGGATGAACTCCTCGGTGCCTACGCCAGCTCGGTACCTCTCAAACTCCAGCCCGTCTATCTCAGCAGGGCTCATCATGTGGAGTGGAGGATCCCTCGAAGCAATAGGGGGAATACCAGTGCCATGCTGCCAGAAGACCCTTTCCCCTAAATACATGGACTCCCAAGTAAGGCCCCGTAGAAGCTTCCTCTGTCGCGTCACCCAGGGGTACCCTCCAGCTCATCCTCGCTATACTGAGACCAAGGGTACAACTGGCACCCATCCGAGCTATCCTTCTCCAAAAATCGCTGCACATCCACGTATGTGACAGTGATCTTCCCCTGGCTAGTTCGCCTCTTCCTCAGAGAGCGCGCCCAGCAGAACATGGCGGGATACCCGAACTTGGCCTCGTCATGTCAGTCCCACGGCTGGCACCGGAAGATTTCGTAGCACCACACCTGCCACAAAAAGCAGATAATGCTCAGAAAAAGAAAAAGAAAAGGAGAAATGATGAAGTGCTAAACTACAAAAGCAGTAAACTCATACCTCCAGCGCGAAGTTGAAGCACCCCAGGGAGTTGACCGCGCCCCGGCTGAATTTGTCCAAGGCAAAGTAGAGCTTGGCCAAGCCCGCCTCTCCCCAGCAAATATCACGAACCCTCTCTAAATCTACCAGACTCTCGAGCAGAGGGAAAAGAGCGGTGGAAGAGTGGTTCGAGAACAAAGTCTCGGAAAGGGCAAACCACAAAAATGAGCGTGCCAGTTGCTCCGCCGACACTACCTCAGTACCCCGACGATACTCCCCTATGTTAGTCGTGATCCGCGCCTCCACCTCGTGATACAACATGCCCAAGCCCTTACGGGGCCAAGGCGCAAAGCCCAGCAGCTCGGTCAGGCGCTCATCGAACATCCAGTCCCGCCATGTCACCGACTCCCCCTTGAAGGACAACCCGGTGATAGCCACAAAATCTGTGGGAGTCACCATCGTCTCCCCCCAGCTGAAGTGGAAGGTGTGCGTAGTATCCCACCAATACTCAGACAAGGCCAGAAAAACGCCTTTTTTCTTCTGAGTCTCCGCCAGCCCGGCCAGGTTCTCTACGAACACGTTCAACCCAGAATCAATAACTAGCCTCCGAGGGATAGGTCTCCCATCCCGGGAGATATCGGGCATGTTCCTCCATACCTCGATCACGGCCTCAAGGGACCCCCGTGACTTCATCTTTTTTGCCTTCCCAGACGAAGGCACCTCCTCCTGTAGGTAAACACAGCAAAGGTACGTCAATAACGATACTTAACACAAAAACAAAAATGATGACACACATTTATAAACACAAAAGACCGTACCAACATGACACACATTTACAAACACAAAAGACCGCACCAACACGGCCCACATTTACAAACACAAAAAGTTCGTACCAACACGGCACCCATTGTCACAAAAAGGGTCCGTCCCTACATAAACATTTTTTTCACAAAAGGGTCTGTCCCTACATACACATTTTTTCATAAAAGGATCCGTCCCTACACATACACATTTTTTCACAAAAGGGTCCGTCCCTACACAAAACATTTTTCAACAAAAGGGGTTTATCCCTACACAACACATTTTCAACAAAAGGGGTCCGTCCCTACACGACACATTTTTAACAAGGGTCCGTCCCAAACACGACACATTTCCAACAAAATTCCGTCACAAAAACATGGCACATTTCACACAAATTCGCCACAAAAAGTCCGTTCCTACACGGCAATTTTCCAACCAAAAAACCATGTACATAGAAAAATAGCATCAAGGTACAAATCACCAAAGCATGCATTTCAAGGAGAGACACTTTATTTCTCAAATAAGAGCTAAACTGCACATTTTTTTTTAACAAAAATCACATACCCACAATCCATATACACCCAATTTCAACAATTCATCATCAATTTCACAAATTGATCATGGCAACAACAAAAGCCCCAAATTACAAGAACTAAACTCCTAGTTCTAGCATACATCATTTCGAGAAAGAATCAAAAACAAAAAATTGATTTCTTACCTCCAACACCGTTTCCCCCCGCAAGGTGTGCACCCTGACATCCGGATACTATTCATCCGGATTGATTGTTGAAGGTGTGTAGGGAGAGAAGTTCCTATGGAGATCGAACCTCCTTTCCATGGCTCCTCGGACTCTTTGACGAAGTCCAAGCCTCAATCCTTCCACCATGATAGTAATCTAGTGATTTGGAAGGGTTTTCTCAGGAAAAATTGGCTCAAAAATGGGTTTTCTCTTCTCTTTCTCTCCTTCTTCCTTGGCTGAGGTTTGAAAAGAAAATGGAAATGGCGTTGTTCAAATCTAATTTTGCTTAAAAACATCAGATTTGCATAAGAATCCGTACGGACCATTTTGCAGCCCCTGGCAATTCCCTCTTTTGCCCTTATAAACATTTCCCATGGCTTTCCAAGGGCCATTTCCAGCATAATCCATGCAGTTTGGTCCCTAGACCAACAAAATAAACCCCGGCCGTCATTATAAGTCTGGACCCCAAGGCACAAATGCCTTCGAACACAAATCCCAATGTACAAATCCTTCAAAAAAAAAACAAAACAAAACCCCGGCCGTCATCGTAAGCCCGGACCTCGCCACCTACACGACACACAAAAATAACATCGGCCATCAATGTAAACCCGAAACCCCTATCCCCAGCAGACAAAAGACAAACGGCCATCAGTATAAGACCATACAAATGAATCATTTCCCCGACCGTCATCGTAAGCCCGGACCTCGCCAACTACAAGACACACAAAAAATTCAAACGACAGTCATTATAAACCCGTACAAAGAACACATATCCCCAAAAAAACAAATCTCGGCAGTCATTGTAAGCCCGAACTTTTCCCCAGCGGACAAAAAAATATCAAATAAGGCACGAACGCCTCCCAAAATATCAAACAAGGTACAAATGCCTTCATCATACTTAGGTACAAATGCCTTCATCACACTTAGGTACAAACGCCTTCATCACACTTAGGTACAAACACCTTCATCTCACTTAGGTACAAATTCCTTCATCACACTTAGGTACAAACACCTCATCACACTTAGGCAAATGCCTTCATCACACTTAGGTACAAACACCTTCATCTCACTTAGGTACAAATGCCTTCATCACAGTTAGGTACAAATGTCTTCATCTCAAATGCCTTCATCACACTTAGGTACAGACGACTTCTAAATCATTCCCCACAGGTTGAGGCCCCTCAAAATTGCCCTCACACATGAACTACGATCAGGCTTGATTCCCATTCGAGATATGTAGGAATCCTACCAAAGGGTCCAGCCATCCGACCCAAGCGATCACCTCAGGACACCACCACATCCTCACTACTCTATCTCAATCAGAGGAACCACCACGTCCTCATACACGACAAACTCACCTCAGGACACCACCACGTCCACCACCATCGGACCCAAGCGGTCATCTCATGACACCACCATGTCCTCACATCTAGCCCAAGCAGTCATCTCCCACATGAACTACGATCAGGCTTGATTCCCATTCGGGATATGTAGGAATCCTACCAAAGGGTCCAGCCATACGACCCAAGCGATCACCTCAGGACACCACCACGTCCTCACTACTCTATCTCCTCACATCCAACCCAAGCGGTCATCTTCCACACCAACTACGATCAGGCTTGATTCCCACTCGGGATACATAGGAATCCTACCAAAGGGTCCAGCCATCCGATCAAAGAGGTCACCTCATGAAACCTCTACGTTCTCACATCCGACCCAAGAGGTCACCTCAAGACAGAACCACGTCCACAGCCGATGACCAACACGGTTATCTTCTCTCTCCCAATGAGCGGTCTAGATCAGGACCCTTATCTTTATCGATGACCCTACTTTCTTCATAAGTGACATCGTCGAGGGGCTTTTGTAAGTACCCCAATCCGGACCGCTCTCCATCTGAGCATACGGGAAACACCGAGGACTCACACATACGTGATCCCGAAGACCTGTAACTTCCAAAAGGTCCAAAACCACTAGCCAAACCAAGGGAGAACCTTTCTGGGATAAAAGGGAACTCAAGGACTTTGCAGGAATAACAAAATATGGCCAGTTGACATAGTGGTCCGTACGGACCACTTTGCAAAGTAAAAATGGTCCATACTGACACTTACTTCAACACACCAAAATGATGAAAAGATCCCCTCAAAGTCCACAATATTCCCTGAAATCTAGAAAAACCAAAAAATTATAATTACACAATGGTCCGTACGGACCACTTTGCAATTTTTTGGGGCCTATAAATAGAAGGCTCCCCCTCCCATTTCATTCACACCTCAACTCTCTCCTCTCTTCCCCCAGCCTTTAGACAACTCCCCAAGGCGTCCCAGCCTCTTTGGGTCCTTCCCGGTCCATCCAAAGTCATCCCGAAGCTCTGCCGGCACATACAGGTCCATCCCGAAGCATTCCGAAGCCATCCCGAAGCTCTGCCGGCACATACCGGTCCAGCCCGAGGCATTTCGAAGCCATCCCGAAGCATCTCTAAGCTCTGCGGGCACATACCGATCCATCCCAAAACATTCTGAAGCCATCTCGAAGCATCCCGAAGCTCTGCCGGACCATACCGATCCATCCAGAGGCATCCCAAAACTCTTCCGGCACATACCGATCCATCCCGAGGCAATCCCGATCCATCCTGGTCCGTCCTGATCGACCCCCAATGTCCTAAAAACCCTATTCACACACAATCAAACACATTCCCTCGTGGAAGATAGACACAAACCTACATTGGTAAGGCCTCCTTCCAAATTTCACTTACTACTTTAATTTAAATATTTCTGTTTAAATATAAGCATCATTTGCAATATAGACATCATTTTCAAAATGCATTTTAAAAGCACACAGACACACACAACATTTAAAGAAAGAAGGGTATCGAAAGAGTCGTGTATATGAGGCAACTCGGGTGAGCTCAACTATCTCTTCCCGAGGCGTAACCTGACCTCCGAACTCAAAAATCTCATCACACAACAAAACAAAACAAAGTCTTTTCTCAATGTTTTCGGCACAATCAAAATGGCGTGGCGACTCTAAACGAAAAACAGCACGATCGCACAACGCGAGATGCCGTCCGGCCACGGATCGGGTAATTTCAGTGGTGCTCGATTTATTTCTTAACCGTTGATTTAATACTCCGTCTTCTTTCTATAATAAATGTTATATTTTCTATGTGAATGTCAAAAAATTTTGAATAATAATTTTAAATTAATTTAATAAATAATTAAAACTTATTATTGATGCATTACAATAAATACTATCAACAACAAATTTTAAATTTTGATTAAAATATTTGAAAGGAATAACTCAATTATTAGCTCGGGCCATAATACATGGAGGCCCACCAGGCTCCTAGTATATGGAGGCCTAATTACCTTTTTGGATCAGTTTGGGTGAAGACCTAGGCCAATGAGCACGAGCTCGTAGGTCTAATCTTATGGCGTGAGCTCAGACCAAGGTCCCTCAGGTGCCTTAAGGATCGAGCTGGGAAGATTAATGATTACTTAATAGCCAAGGGCGAGCTCGTGTAAGGAACGAGCACGAGCACGTCTAGCAGGAGGCATTACTAGCAACATAATCCAAACTTTGGTGCTCGTCTTAAACTCAAGGGAGGACCTTTCCACTAAGGGACTAGTGCTTGTATACTCCTACTCCCACAAGGATTCCAACTCACGAAGGATTCTAATAATGGTCTAGATACACTTTCCTAATACAACTCCAATTCAGATCCCTATTCTTGAGAATTACTCTATCTATCACATATAAATACGAGACTTTAGCTCCGAAATCAGGTATATTCTATTCTCTATTCTCTATTCCTATTCCTTAATTCTTTTCTTATTCTCTCTCAATCAATTATTACTCGCACGCCGAAGGGCCTTCGCCGATAATGTCCCGACTTAGTTTATTGTTTGTTCTTCTTTTTCAGGCTTATTTGAGGCAAATCCAGAGATCCGATCCATTCATTCCGACTGGAATGATCCAAAAACAATTTTGGCTCGATCAGTTTGGTTCCATTGCCAGGAATCAACCAATTTGCTTCAATTTAAGCCTCGAATCTTGGAATTCAGCTACAGTTTCCCAGTTTTCGGTATGGTTTCGCAAACGGGTTCGGCCAGCAATGCTCAAGGAAACAATACCATCTTTGGGTTATTCACCATTGCAGGCGACAATCAACCTTACAGAACACCTTATGGGCAGGCTTAAAACCCTAATTTGCCACCATTAGCCCCAAGCGGCTGCCCTAGGTTAGGGAGGCAACACTAATGCGCCCCAAAGGCCAGCCCCAAACACAACCACACGACGTCATGGCCAAGGAACTAATGAAGCATGAAGAGATGTCCCTGGAGAAAATGGCCAGGTTGTCGCTCCTCCCCTAAGCTCTATGGAGAAAGCTACCAAAGAGCTGGACCTCCTTTTGCAGATTCAAGCAGGTGGTTAGCGAATTGCCTCCCTTCAGCAACAGCAGTAGCAGCATCCCCCGTAAAACCCTTAGGGAGGTATTGTGGCAGCCAATCGTCTAGTCGCGCAGAAGGAACATGCCCTCAACTATCCCCGTTACACTAACATTCTTGGTAGCAGACCCATCTGAGTAAACCTTTCAGCAGTCGTCGGGTAAACTCACTGTCGGTTGGCTCGATTGCTCCTTCCCCTTCAAGCTCTTTCTTGGGGTGCTCTCTGCATTATCCTCTTTTGTGAACGTAAGCTCGACCAAGAGCTAAAGGTTGAGCTTGCAAAGTTTTTGAGGCTTGTATTCGATGTCAAACTCTGTCAACTCTAAGGACTAGTTTAGCAGTCGACATGAACTTTCTGGCTTGTGCAGTATCTTCCTCAATGGAGCACTAGTCAGCACAATAATAGGGTGAGCGAAGAAGTAAGCTCGGAGCTTTCTGGCTACTACCACTAAAGGGTAAGCTATCTTTTATCTCCATTCTACGTCGGACTAGGCCTTGCTCACGTAATAAACTGGCTTCTGAAGGGCATTTTCCTCCCTTACCAGAACTGCAGCCACTGCTCGATCTCTAACTGATAGGTAGACATACACGTTTTCTCCTTGAATCGGGCTGCTAAGTAATGGTGGGGAGGCGAGGTATGCCTTGAGATGTTGGAATGATGAGGAGCATTCGGTCGTCTACTCAAAGTTTTTTGTCCCTCTCAAAGTTTTGAAAAAAGGGAGAGACCTCTCAGCTGACTTGGCTATGAAGCAAACCAAAGCAGCGAACCTACCATTCAATCGTTGGACTTCTTTGATGCACGCAGGCTCTTGAATTTCCACCAAGTCCTTAATCTTCTCTGGATTGGCCTCAATACCCCTCTGTGATACCATGAAGCCCAGAAACTTGCCTTCGTCTACCCCAAATACGCACTTACTCGGATTTAGCTTCATGTTGATTGCTCGTAGATTGGCGAACGTTTCCCTTAGGTCGACCACATGACGACCATCATTAGTTTTGATGACCATGTCATCGATGTAGGCCTGCATGTTTTGGCCAATCTGACTAGCAAAGTCTCTGTTCACCATTCCCTGATAAGTAGCTCCAGTATTCTTCAGACCGAATGGCATCTTGGTGTAGCAATATATCCCTCTAGTTTCTTGGAAGGCTGTCTTCTCAATGTCATCTTCGTGCATTCTGATTTGATGGTATCCCGAATAAGCGTCGAGAAAACTGAGGGTGGCATGTCCAACAATTGAGTTTACCAACTTTTCTATCGGTGGAAGTGGGTAGCTGTCCTTTGGGCACGCAAAATTCAGATCAGTGAAGTCGACATACATCCTCCACTTTCCATTGACCTTCTTAACCATCACTATGTTTGCCAACCAAGTAGTGTAGGAAGCTTCCTTGATTATACCTGCACTAAGAAGTTATTTAAACTCCTATTTGATGGCCATCTCTTTGTCGCTGTAAGTACCCCAATCCGGATTGCTCCCCATCCGATACACGGGAAACACCTCGGACTCACACGAACGTGATCCCAAAGACCCGTAACCTTCAAAAACCCCAAAACCACCAACCAAACCAAGGTAGGACCCTTCTGGGATAACATAAAACAGAAGGACTTTTGGGGAATTACAAAAAAAGTTCAGCTTGTAGAAGCGTCCGCGCGGACAATTTTGCAACTAGAAATCATCATGGAAAAAATCCCCTTAAAGTCAACATTATTCCCTTAAATCCAGGAAAACAAAAAAATGGTAATGACCAAAGAGTTCGCGCTGACACTTTTGCATATTTTCAAGGCCTATAAATAGAGGGCTCCCCCTCTCATTTTCTTCACTCCTCCCTTCTCTCCTCTCTCCCCCTCTCAGCACCTAAAGGCAATCCCGGTCCCTTTCGGTCCTTCCCGGGGCCTTCCGAGCCCTCCCGAGGCACTCCGAAGCCCTGCCGAGCGCTCACAAGATGCTCCCAAGCCACCTCAAGGTGCTCCCGAAGCCCTGCCGGTCCATCCTGAGCCATTTCGGTCCATCCCGAGCCATTTCGGTCCATCCCAAAGCTCTACCGGACAATCCCGAAGAATCCCGAGGCACGTCGAACCTCTTCCCAAGTACAACCAGTAATCCCGAGGCACGCCGAACCTCTGCCCAAATACAACCAGCAATTCCGAGGCACGTGGAACCTTTGTCCGAGAACACACAGCAAACCCGAGTGATGCAGTATGATATGGGCTTCAAGGCAGCAGCAACCGAGCAGCAACAACGAAACAGAGGAGGGTGTCTGAGCTTGAGGCGGGTGCCTCATGTAATCCCAGGTGGGCGCCTGGCCATCAGACGGAAACTTCAGCAGCGGCAGTTTCGGGCTTCAGCGTTGGTTTGGGTTTGGGCTTCATTTGTTTTATGGGTTTTAGGGAATTATTAAATTAGGGTTTTATTTATTTTTTTATTTCTATAATCTTCTTATGAGTAGTATAAATAATAAGCTAGGGTTATTGTATTCATTAGACTTTAATTATATGAAATAGAAAAAGAAAAGCTTGAAGCTTTCGAAATTGATTCTTGTCATTATTCGTTCGGTCATTCTATTCTCTTGGCCTATTCGTTATCATTTGGTATCAGAGCTCCGGTTCAAATATCAATGGCTGAAAGAGGACGCGTTGCTCGTAGTGGATGTGGTGGTCGATGGAGCAGCCATGCAGCGGAGCCCCAAGAAGATGGCCATCATTACATACGACGCTGTCGCAATATCGAGATAGATGAGATACGAAGACGGATTCAAATACTCCAGAACTGCTTGGATCGCAGAGAGAAGCTTCTAGCGAAGAGGGGTTGAGATCCGGTTGTTCCAGTCGAGGAAACAGAGTACTATCAAGAGGGGATGGATTCCTTCGGCCAAAATCAGGGACATCATAATAGGTATACAGCCAACCGTTCGAGGAATGTCGATGAGAGGATCGAACTTCCGAAAATCGAAGGTAAGGCAATTCCTAATGATTCCTTTGATTCTTGGTTTGATACTGTTGGGTGTCGAGAGGTTTTTTTTGTCGAATCTTCAAGTGAGGAAAGCCTTGTTGATTGGTCAAAACCCCCTCTGTTTAATTCAAATCCTGGAGAATTGATTGATTCGTGGATTGATACCGTTGAGTTTAAAGAGGGGTTTGTAATCGAATCTTCATGTCATGATAATCTTGTTGATTGGTCAAAACCACCTACTTATGATGAGTGTAATTGGGATATTTCGAAGACAGATGATACTATTTGTGCGAAAAATGAACATTCTGAACCTATTGTTACTGTTTTTGTGAATCCTGAATATCAATCGCCTGTCCCAAGTGGTCTTCTTTCGGTTGAAAACCAATTGAGGTGGGTGTTTGAAATTAGTCAACCTTATAAAGACCCCTTTGATGTTGATTATGCAAATCTTTCGGCTTCTTGGTTCATCAAAAGATTGATCATTGAATATTTCGTCTCAACACAATGGAGCGATTTGATAGATGTTGTCACGAAGGCATTGAAGTTTAGAGTTCGTCAAGGGTACAAAATTCCTTTTACAGATGGAGTTCGAATCTTTCAGGTTGTCGTAGTGTTCCTATCGAGGGTATTGACTCAAGGACGAGTCTTTTCTAAGGAGGGAAGGATGATGCAGTATGATATGGGCTTCAAGGCAGCAGCAACCGAGCAGCAACAACAAAACAAAGGAGGGTGTCTAAGCTTGAGGCGGGTGCCTCATGTAATCCCAGGCGGGTGCCTGGCCATCAGACGTAAATTTCAGCAGCGGCAGTTTCGGGCTTCAGCGTTGGCTTGGGTTTGGGCTTCATTTGTTTTATGGGTTTTTAGGGTTTTAGGGAATTATTAAATTAGGGTTTTATTTTATTTATTTTGTAATTCTAGAATCTTCTTATGAGTAGTATAAATAATAAGCTAGGGTTATTGTATTCATTAGATTTTGATTATATGAAATAGAAAAAGAAAAGCTTGAAGCTTTCGAAATAGATTCTTGTCATTATTCGTTCGGTCATCCTCTGCCCGAATTTACACAGCAATCCCGAAGCACACCGGATCTCTGTCCGCAGACACACCTAGTACTCCCGAGGCACGCCGAAGCTCTGTCCGCAGACACCGGTACATCCCAAAGCAATCCCGATCCGTCCCGGAGCACTATTCACACTCAAACACTATTCCCCATCGGAAGATAGACACGAACCAACATTGGTAAGGCCTCCTTCCAACACTATTTCAATTCATTTCAATACATAGCATACAATGTAGACATCATATTCAGCAAGCATTTTTAAAAGCACACACACACACAACTTATAAAGAAAGAGGGGTATCGAAAGATTCGTGTATACGAGGTGACTCGGGTGAGCTCTACTATTCTCTTCCCGAGGAGTAACCTGACCTCCAAACTCAAAATCTCATCGCACAACAACATTTTCAAACAAAGCCTTTTCTCAATATTTTGGGCTATATCAAAACGGCATGGCGACTCCTCCAAACAAACGTAGCGACACCTCCCGACATTTGCAAAGCGAGATGCGCGGCCCGCGCGCGCGAATCGGGTAATTTCAGTAGGCGACTCTACTGGGGACGTTTTGTTTAAAAAACTTTTAAACAAAAAAAAGATTTTTTTAAACAATAAAGAGGGCCCAAACTTTCATTTTACCCCTTCTTTAACTATTGTGTGTGTGTATGTTATTTACTTATTTTTTCCAAAAAAATAAATAAATAAAAATACAAAAACAATGCATCATAATACATATGTGTACATACATTTACAAATTCTGCAAAAATTTCTGTTTTACTCAGAAAGAGTTGGTCTTATAAAAAACTAGTTTTTTTCTAAGCTTAAGGAAAAACCATTTTTACACTGGCACTTAATAATACATGCACTGACACTCTTCACACTGGCACTTTTTTTATACTAATACTGGCACATTTTTACCCTACACTAACACTCTTTATGATGGCACTTAATTATACATGCACTGACACTTTTCACACTAGCACTTTGTTACACTAACACTGGCACTTTGTTACACATGCACTGGCACTTTGTTATACCAACATTGGCACTTTGTTACACTAACACTGGCACTTTGTTACACTAACACTAACACTTTAATCCAACGTGTTCCTGTTCTGGCCAAACTACATACACTGATATTGTAAAACAAATGGACTGCCATTTATTATACCTAGCACTGGCTAATCAAAAAGGGCTTTTTAGATCACCGTTCATTCCAATGAGAATCATTGGAAGCCTTATGCAAAGACTTATCTGCGGCAGTGGCAGCCACAAATGTCGTCGTAGCACAAAATGCCTCATCTAATTCAGTAATCTCTATACCTTCCCAATCATCGTCACTATCACTGCTAGTATTTTTCTTTACTTTTTCTAACAATGGTTCCTTCTCATACCTAGCCCTAGAAATCTCTTCATCGGTCAAATTACCGGAATTATCCTCGTCCAGTTCAGTCAACAATGGCTTACTCAATTCATCTTCTTCGTTGGGATCGGAGCGAGTAATTCGGAGATTCTCGTTGCGAAAAGCGAAAAAATGCTTATTAGATCACCGTTCATTCCAACGAGGGCTTTGATCGGAGGAGGGCTTCACAAAACACGTTTTCCAATTGTTAACAAAAAACTGGTTTTTTGTGAGATTTTGGCACTCAAAAAAGGAATTTTAGTGACCGCACACTACGCGCACTCTTATCCAGTACACTGCACACTACAACCCCAAACCTGGAGTGATCACAGTTGCAGTTCAATTGGTCTTCCTTACGCCTTTCGAGCGCGTACGTGATCATTCCAAACATCCCATCCTAGCCAGTGTCAACCCTGCACGCTTGCGTCACACTCTGTCCAGACTTGGTTAGTTTTTACCCAGTCCGTGTCATAAAGCCTGGATATATATCCCTTGTCGGCCATTATCTGAGTCAAAGCTGAGAAATCAAGATCCCTTGTGCAAGTAAGATGATGAGAGGTCATGCTAAAATCTTGACCCGATCTTGATTTCCAAAGCTACAGACAGTGCTCCATCCCGGATATACATCCATGCCCACATGACATCATGTCATAAAGCCTTTAATACGTCATCCATGACAATATGACCTAGCCAAAACCTAACGTCACAGATCCCTTGTGCAAGCAAGGTAAAGAGAGGTCATGCCGAACTCTCAACCCGATCTTGACTCACGTACCCGCTCCCGCAGCTCCCAACGTCTCTCATTGTCCCCCGAGATACAATCCTGCACCTCTGTACGAGCCCCACAACTACGACATGAAGCCACAAGGCCCACTCGGGAAAGACAAGCCAAGTCAATAGATCGAGGTCCCGAGCCCACCATAAAATGCCGAACACATTTGGTGGGATATATGCGACTGCCCTGCTTGTCTGGAGAGGGATTTCCAAGATGAAATAAATGAGGACCGTCCCCCAAGAAAGAAGAAAACCTTCTCTCAACAAAAACTGAAAAAGAGGTATGAAGCAGGTGGTCCCATAGTTGGAACCCTAGGCGAGCCATCGAGAAAGTTTGACTACTACGTCATCTAATCCAACAAATCTCCTCATCCTGACTCAACTCAAGGTCACGGCAATTTCTGCTCCATGATAATCTGGAACGAGCTAAGATGCGATGCATGGCCATACGCTAACCAAGGCCCTCCCATGACAGAAGAGGGAGAAAGAAGCAAAGGAGTAAAGCCAGAAGTGAACGTACTGACGCGTTCTGGCCAGATCCTGGTGAATCCTCTGAGGACAGACAAGAGGCCAGCCATACCTGAGCCCTGTTAGGCCCAACTGGTAGGAATCATGCTAGAGGAGGGGTGAATAGCCTGTTAAAACTTTTTACTCCAAACTCTTATATACTTTGAAAATATTAAGTTTTACTCTACTAACCGGTGAGATAGATTTAGCATAGCGGAATATCGGTTAAAGAGTTTCTCAATATAGGTAAGGTGAAGAGTTTCAAAGGTAAGTTTAAAATCTCATGCAATTAGGGACAAATTATCTTTCCAAGTAAGACAAACAGGTAAGCAGTAACAAGAGTCAAAAGGTTGTGACCAGTTGAGGTATTGTCAATCGGTAACATCAAAGCAATAAATAAACAAACACACAAAGGAATGACACATTGTTTGAAGAGGTTCACAGTGTTAAATAACTGCTACGTCTTCTACCAAGTTTGGTCAGAACTTGGATTTGTGAAAGTGCATTGCTATTAATGGTTCCTACCTATTACAAGTTGCAAGCCTATGATTGAAGGCTGCTAAAATAAAGGTGACCACTAATGGATCGTGCTACAATAAGGACCTGGTGTTTTCTAGAGATGTGCTCACAAGTTGAGCTGATTTCTCTAGGGTGTGTGTGTGATTCAATCAATGTGATCCATATGTAGTCTTGTTGAGAAACACAACAGAATTGATTGATGGTGCTCAGTGTATGTTCTACAGAGATGTGTAGTGAATGAGGGGACTTGTATTGAATGCCTTGAACTGGAGGATTTGCAGGTTGGTAGTTCTTGGCAGCTCACTCTCAAGGATCTTAAATGCACCAACCATCTTCAATGCTCCGGGGAAGCTATTTATAGTGAACATCAAAAAGGAGTCGTTGTCTTTTGAAGAGGTTGTAATGATGACTAAGACAGGCAGGCATTGAATGGGAGTATCTTTTGCATTTAATACCTGATATTGGATAGATAAGATTTCCATTGAGTAGATGAAGGGATGTGAGTACTGGTAACTTTGACGTTCCACTTTGAGATTCTGACAGCAGCAGGAATGTCACTTTAGCGTCAATTCAGCATGCTGCTTTACTAACTTTAGCTAAAGTTGGTGGCTGGGTAGTTGGGAGCAATAAATGCTTCGGTTAGCTGAAGGGAAGCTTGTTGGGTAAGCTTGGCCAGTTGGACAGGCTAAGGACCATAACCGGTTAAGGGGTTTACCGGTAAGGTAAGGGCTCTGGCTTGTTCGGTTAAGGCTTTTTGACCGGTTGAGTGGTCAACCGATTTGAGGAAGCTTCTTTACCAAGTAAGCTCACAAACTAATGAGGAAATCTTCATGTCTTCAAGTCTTCATATCTTGAGAAAATTACATATTAAAAACATTGGCACTAGCATTAAGGGAACCTATCATACATAGAAAAATTATATTTGTTCTAATTAAATTTAGGGGTCCACATTAATGCTTGTTGTGATTGAGATTAAGCAATTCTAAATCTAAACATATATTTGACTGACAATCTCCTCCTAATTGCTTAAGTCCAATCACCCTAGGTTAGCATCTTCATGACTTAGTTAAAGAATGACTAAGTATTTATCTATTAAATATGTCATTCCCTAAGACAATTGACAACTTGATGCTACCTAAGTACGCTTACAAACAAAGTGAAAGCTTAAAGGAAAACAGAGTGAAATAAAGAGAAGTTTTTGAATGAGGTGACCTGCAAAATGAAACGGTTAGTAGCAGTTGGATCATTCAAAATAATTCAAAGGGAGTTCAAAAAGCAAAACATTTAATGCAATAAAAGTTTAGGGTTCAAAGAAATCTCATTGATTGATAAAGCTGCAACCGGTTAGGAAAGTTTTGAAAGACATAAACATCATCGGTTACATTCTCAAACTGGATCAGTAGGATCATCGGTTGGAGACTTGTCTTTTGATTCTGCTGGGGTAGCCGATGAGGTAACCGGTTTAGACCTTGATTTCTTGGCAGCAGCTCTCTTCTCTTCTTTTTCATCTCTCTTCCTCTTCTTCCATGCTGACCTCTCAAACTCACGATCGGCAAGCATTTTCTTTAGTACTTCATTTTCAGACTTCAATTTGATTCTCTCGATATTGGTTTTTCTGAACAATGAGGCTTGATCGGTTAGCTTCTGCCCTGCCTCCTTGAGCTTGAGATTTAACTTCTTGATTTCATATTGCAATCTTCAAATCGGCTTGAGAGGCTGAGGCAAGATTCAGAAGCTCTTGCTGTGACTGATTTGAGGCGCTGAGATGAGAGGCAAGGTCAGTAATTTTTGCATCTTTGTCAAGAAGGTCAGCAACGTAGTTGGCTAAATCTTTTGCATAACCATGCTCCATTCTGTCTAACCTCTTGTTCTCCTCCTCCAATTTGGACTTAATCATGCCAGCAACTAGGGCATCATACAGCTCACAAAGGTCTCTAACAACCACTGGTCGGTTAAGCTCATCTTCAGTGATCGGTTGAGGGTCGTTGGTAGGAGAGGGATCGACATCAGCAGCAGCATCACTATCAGTGGATGAGTCAACGGTGGAGGAGCTGAGAGAGATAGCTGGAGGACCGGTTGGAGGGACAGCGGCAACTGATAAGTCTTGGACCGGCTGGATATGAGAAGGGGGAGCATCGGTTATGGGTAGATCGGTTGAAGGAGTCGGTTGAAAAGCCGGTAAGACACCATCGGTTGGAGGGCGAATAGGAGTGAATATTTGTATGGTAAGGGACTGATCGGTTGGGGACATCTCGGTGAGAGGAGTAAAGAAACCGGTAGATCGACCGGTTCGGGATACTTGACCGGTCGGAGAAATGATAATCTCTTCATCTACTGTCTTTGAAGAAGCATCAGAATGAGCGTCCGGTTCAATAAATTCATTGGGCTCCAGACTCATCATTTCAGCAAATGAGAGTTCCAACAATTCAGCGGCAGCTGGAGCCATTGGTAAGGCAGCTTACCTTAACCGAATTAAGGGGATCACCCTCAGATCAAGCAAAAGTATGGAGGCATGACGTATGTTGCTCCATGGCCTAGCATGACCATTTTTTATAAAGATAGCCTGGGCACATTTGGTAACAACCCAACCATATGGGTGACATCAGATGACCAGTTGAAAATCCTCATTTCCAACACTTGAGAGATTCAGTTGTTGATTGAGAGATAACAAATAAACATGTTACCAGTTGATAAAGTGCTCTCAATCGGTCGAGGAGCAATATGTGCAACTTCTCCTCGAATCCGAATATTTGGAAGCCGTTGAGTGACAGAGGGAGAATACTCAGGTTTTTTGCTTGGAAGGTAAATTGGTGACAAGTTGTTGATCAGCTTTGAGAGGCTTGATTTGTTGACCCTTGGGAGGTGCAAGCCTTTTTCGGAGCTTAAGCACATGAATTTTTTGACCCTTGTAACTTGTTTCCCCAGGGCCATATGTTTTGGTAAGGTGAGGAGGTAAATCACTTGGAGCTGAACCGATACCTGTTGCTTTAACTGTATCAACAAAATTTCTCAATCTTTCCTCTCTTCTTTTCTGTTGGAGCTCATCAATAAATGGTGGAGGCAAAGGAATAGACTTGATAGCAGCTCAGCTCGAAATCACTTCATGAGTATCAAAAAGTGGAATCCCATGAGCTGACCGAGGGATAGAAGTCTTTATGGTGTAATAGTTCAATGGAGAGAACAAATCCTTTTGATAGATACACTGATCAATATAGACTGGTGGAACAGCAGGATCAAAATGGTTATACTCAACGTGCTCATCATCTGAAACCTCTTCCTCTTCAAGAAAATTAGATTCTGATTCATCAATGGAAGAGTGAGATGGTTTCTCCTCCTCAACCGGTGGACTAGAGAGTAAGGCTTGGATTTCCCTGACTTGACTGTCCAGAATGGAAGCTTGAATGGCCTGAGCGGTTGCCATTTCTTCAGCCCTTGACAGCAACCGGTTTTGCTCTTCATCAAACAAGCTAGCAGCCATAGCTTTATGCATCTCAATGTCATCAGTGGCAATCGGTTGGGGCTCTCTAACCAGTTCAGCAGATGCATCGGTTAGAGGAGCATCAATCGGTTGAGAAACCATCGATTGTGGAACTACCGGTTGAACATCAATGCCTCCTCCGAAGATAGTAACCTGTGACGTGTCGGTTGGCCCTCCTCCTACGTTCCTAACCGTTGCCATCGGTTCAGGAGCAGTAAAAATTTGCTCAACCCTTTCCATTCTACTCGGTTGATCAGCACCCTCTGAACTTGAATTTGAGCTGGAGCTGGTCTTAGCAAAATCATTTGATTGCTCATCATCTTCCTCTTTCCCATCATCTTCAAACAATTCATCAATTTCAGCATCAGTAACCGATGTCCATTTAGTTTTGTTGGACTGAACCGACAAAAAGAAATTGGCAAGAGCAATGTTCCCAGCAGCTTTTAGCTCAGCATACATATCCAAAAGATTTTCCAGCACATCCATGATATTTCACATCAACTGATTCTTCCTGGGGCCAAGACAAACAGGCTCAGAATCAAAATTGGGTAGTGAATCAAACTCCATCTTATACCTGCCTGACTGATAAAGGTCAGTCTCAATCAAGGTGTCTCTGGAACCATATAAGATAGCAAAGTCTGCCCAAACTGATTGGACCATCATGTCCTGTCTCAATCTGTCCTAGGCCAAATATACAGCATTCCATTGGAGAGGAAGCTGATCAAAGAATTTGTTGTATATCTTGATGAGACTGAGCCGAGAAAGAGTGAGATCATATTCTCTGAGTCTGTATGGTCGGCTGAAGTAGATTCCCTTATCCTCATGTCGGTTGCTAAAATCAATATAGTCATGGATATTTCCAACTGGTACGGATGACTTATTGATCTCATGGAATTGAAGTAGCTTCCGAATAAATGGTGGCGAATGATCAATGGGATAGACCCAATTAGGTGAGGGAGCAGACTGAGGGTTGAAGGCCCAAGGGTTATTGTGGAATATATGGAAGGTGGGATCTCTAATCGGTTGGCAGCATCGATAAGAAGGATTGGAGGCATGACCGGTAATGGGAATATCATCGGTTAGGGTATCATGACCGAGCAGCCTCTTGGGTATGAATGGGATGAATGAGGTGATATCGGACTCAATCCTTCTTTTTCTTTCAATATTTTCCTTAGCTATTTGGAAAGGAGTTTTTGGGATGGGTTTTGATATTGAGGAGGTTGGAGGAGTTGGAGGTTTGGCTGACTTTTTGGCAGTCTTTCTTGGTCGGATAGAGGTGGAGATCGGTTCATCATCATTGTCAAGTGATTTTCTCTTAACCGGTGAAGGGATCGGTTGAGAGGGCTTTGGTTCAACAGTTACCGGCTTAGGGACATCGGTTGGCTTCTTTGATTTCGGCTGAGAGATTTTCTTCTTGACCTGTGGCACATCGGTTGAGGCAACAACAGCCATCGGTTTGGCTTCCTTGAGAATCCTAGCTTGATCAGCCTTGTCAAAGGCTTTGATAAAGGATTTTGGATGTGAGGGCAGATTGGCTGAAATGGCAAAAATGGAAGGGATTCTCATTAGGATCCTACTGATGAGGAGGTAGTGACATGGCTTGGCTTTGTTTGTCCTGGTTAGATGCTTTTCCTTTCGAAATTTCTTAAAGGCTATCAAGATCACCTGTAGATGAAGGAGCACCAGTTGAAGCTCTTCTGAAGAATCACAGCAGCAATGGCTTCCCATTATATCATAGCGATACAATGATGAGAGCCAGACTGGCAAATAACACATCAGTCAATCACCTCGGCCAAAGCATAATGAACAGCATCCAAGTCGGCCTTTTTATTGTCTTCACCAGTAATAAAGGGATCAGTACCCCTAACTCTTGACCAAGCTAGCTCCATTTCTTTCGAAGTGATGGATGAGGAACCGGTTGAGGGCAAGGTGGGAAATGCGTCGGCAATGGAGGATGGGGAGAAAACAACAGGTACACCACCAACGGTTGAAGAGATATGGGATACATCACCCGGCTTCAAACACTCATCCAAATATCCATTGTTGAAAAGCTCATTGACCAGTTCGTACATGATGTCATCATTCCCTTCAGGCATCAAGAACGGGAGTAGACCAACAGCAGCCAACATTGCTTGCAAAAGCTTCCCTTCCTCAGATTCGAAGAAGCTTGGGAGAATGTAACCTCCGAAAATGTCTTTCTTTGGAGTTGGTTTAGGAGCCATATGTGAAGGAATCAAAAATCAAAACATTTCGAGTTCATCGCATCAGTCTTAGAACATTATTGGAGGATTTAGAAAGTATTTACCAGGAATGTTTAAGAATTGATGAACTTGAAGAAAGACGAGTAATCGGTTTTCTTGAAAGCTTGAGCGTTCGAATCTTGCAGAGAGAAAGTGAGAGTTCTAGGGTTTTGAAAGCGTTAAATGAATGTTTTAGGTTTCCTTTTATAATGGAGAGAGAAAGGAAGATAAAGAATTTTTGAACTGAAAGGACTACAAATTAAAAAAAATGTTTCAACTGGTTTTGCCCGGATATTTAAAAGTATTGAACACGATTTTAAATATGGAGGCGTAAAAATAGGTACGTGTGCAGTAGTTAAACAATAATGCAATAATGAACAAAAAGATAATGTTGGAATGATATAGAAGTTACCTTTTTGATCAAAGAATTTTGAATTTTGATCAACTTTTAAAGGACGGAAAGGACGGAGTGGGAAGAGTTGGCAGCTGCTTTTCTGATGTGTCAGGGGGTGAAGCGGCTGATAGGATTGATGTGACTGATCGGTAAATATGAGCCGGTTAAAACGGATTGGGAAAAGTGATCCGGCCGCAGTTCATCGGTTAGGAAAGTGAATTGACCGGTTAGACTAGCTTATCGGTTAACGAAACTGCTTGAGGCTTGACCGGTTAAAGGGGTAACCGGTTAGGATATGATCGGTCAGGATTGTAAGCAATGACCGGTAAGGAGAGAACTTTGCATCGGTTAGGAGCCATCGGTCAATGACATCTCTTACCGGTTAGGGATATCGGTTAGATGTGCCGGTTAGAGGTGTCGGTTAGAAATTTTTGCACACCGGTTAGATGAACCGGTTAAGGGCACCGGTTAGCAATAGTATATAAGGGACCACTTTGATCAATTTAGAGCTTACACAGGCAACAAAGTTAGCACAATATATTAACGAATATCAATCATGCCTAGTTCTCCTCTAAGGAATTCAAATATTTTAATATCCAGGGGTTTTGTCAAAATATCAGCTAACTGATAATCAGTATGTACTTTTAAAAGAACGATGTTAACCTTTTCAAAGTGGTCCTTGAGGAAGTGATATTTGATGTCTATGTGCTTAGTCTTTGAGTGCATCACAGGATTAGTGGAGACTGAAATGGCTGAGTTGTTGTCACAGTAAATGGGACACACTTCTTGGGGAATTTCATAGTCCACTAGTTGTTGCTTCATCCATAGAATCTATGAACAACAACTTTCAACAGCTATGTACTCAGCCTCAGTTGTAGAAGTGGAGATTGATGCTTGTTTCTTGCACGACCAGGAGACCAATCGGTTACCTAGAAATTGACAAGTTCCACTAGTACTTTTCTTGGTAACCCTACAAACTGCAAAATCAGTATCTGAATAGCCAATTAGTGTAAATGATGAATCTTTTAGATACCACAAACCTAAGTTGGTAGTTCCCAAAAGATATCTAATAATTCTTTAACAGCTTGTAAATGAGATTCTCTAGGGTCAGCTTGAAATCTAGCACATACACATACGGTAAACATGATATCTGGCCTACTGGCGGTTAAGTAAAGTAGAGATCTTATCATACCTCGGTAGAGTGTCATATCTACTTTCTTACCGGACTCAGCTTTGTCTAGGTGTACATTGGTGGCCATTGGAGTGCTTTGAGGATGAGCAAAATCAAGACCAAATTTCTTGATGAGATCTTTGGAGTATTTGGCTTGATTGATGAATATACCATCTTGGGTTTGCTTGACTTGAAGTCCAAGGAAAAATGTTAGCTCACCGATCATGCTCATCTCAAATTTGCTCTGCATAAGTTTCTCAAATCTCTTGCATAATTTTTCGTTATTAGATCAAAAAATAATGTCATCAACATATATTTGAACTAACAATGAATGAATGACCATTATGCTTTGCAATAAATAAAGTGGTATCGATTTTACCTCGTTCAAACTTCTCACTAAGTAGGTATTTGGAGAGAGTTTCATACCATGCTCGAGGTGCTTGCTTGAGGCCATACAAAGCTTTATTCAATTTGTAGACATGGTCAGGCTTCTTGGAATCTTCAAATCCTGGAGGTTGTTCTACATATACAAGCTCTTGATGTTCCCCATTGAGAAATGCACTTTTCTCGTCCATTTGATATAGCTTGAATTCTTTGAAGGCTGCATATGCAAGAAATAACCTAATGACCTCTAGTCTAGCTACGGGGGCAAAGGTCTCATCATAATCTATGCCTTCTTCCTGTCTATACCCTTTAGCCACTAATCTAGCCTTGTTCCTTGTAATCTTTCCAGACTCATCCAATGTATTTCTATAAACCCATTTCATTCCAATCACTGTTTGATCACTAGGTCTAGGCACTAACTCCCATACTTTGCATCTATCAAACTGGTTAAGCTCTTCTTGCATAGCTTCTACCCAGCTGGGGTCGTTAAGTGCTTCTTCAGTCTTCTTTGGTTCTATATTTGAGACCATAGCAGAGGAAAATAGTCCATGTTATTCCTCCATGCTTCTTAATTGGCCTCTATTCATTCTTGGACCAAAGACATCACCAATAATATTTTCCAAAGGATGATCTATAACTGTTCTCACTTCCCTAGGAAGGTCTTCCCTGACTGATTCTTGTCTTAAGGTTTCTATTGGAGGAGTAGATTCAGTTAAGGGAGGTGTGACCGATTGAGGAGATCGATTAGGAGAAGGTGAGGCTGACTGAAGGTGATCGATTAGTGGAGAAGGAAATGATAAGTTCATGTTTGAAATTGGTTCAGCTTCAGGTGGTGGAAAGGGGATGGTAGTAGAAGGACTAGTTGGTAGTTGATCGGTTAAGGGAAGTTGAACATTGGGTTGTCTAACCGATTGAGGAAAGGAGTCATCAATTAGGTCTCTGCAGGTTACACCACTAGAGGCTGAAGGCTGAGATGGAGATTGATTTGATTTGGTACTGGAGGTTTAATTGGAGTTTTGATTGCTGGGTTCACCTGTCTCAAACACACCAGAATTATCAGTACTATTTGAAGCCTTGTCAGACTCTAGCAAATCAAATTCATCCAAAATAACATGAACAGATTCAACAATTTTCAACAGACGTTTATTAAAAACTCTAAATGCCTTACTGTGCTTGACGTAGCCAACAAAGATACCTTTATTGGCTTTTTCATCAAATTTACCTCGAAGCTCTTTACCGTTGTAAAGAACATAACATTTGCAACCAAAAATCTTGAAGAAACCAATGTTGGGAATTCTGCCACGCCAAAGCTCGTAAGGGATCTTGTTGTGAAATTTGTTGACCAAAGATCGATTCTGGGTGAAGCATGCTGTATGGATAGCTTTGGCCCAATGGGTAGCCTAGCTTCGGATATCATTGTTTTTCCAGCTTCGATCAAGGTTCTGTTCTTTCTCTCAACTACACCATTTTGTTGCGGTGTTCCAGCAGCTAAGAAATTATGATCTATTCCATGATCATCACAGTACTGAGCGATTCCATTATTTTTGAACTCTGTTCCATTATCTGATCTCATACTGATGATGTCACACTTCTTTTGGGTTTGAAGTAGATGGAACAATCTGGTGGCAACTTCATAGGTATCTTCTTTTGAAGCAAAGGTTTTCACCCAGGTATATCTTCAGAAAACGTCTACAACAACCAATGCATATCTGCTTCCCCCTAAACTAGCAGTTATTGTAGGACCAAACAGATCCATATGTAGAAACTGGAGGCACCTAGAAGTGGACATGCAGGGCTTACTATGGAATGATTCTTTATGTTGCTTTCCTAACTGACAGGCTCTGCATTTCCTTCCATGATCAGCAGACACTTGAGGTAAGCCAGCAACTAGATTTTTATTAGCCAGCTTGGATAGGTATTTGAAATTTAAGTGACTGAGTCTCTTATGCCATAGCCAGGAATTCTCACTAATGTTCTTAGCTACAAAACAAATATTAGTAACATTCGAAACGGTATTTAAATCTATAGCATAAACGTTACCTTTTCGTTGTCCAGTGAGTAGAGTCTCTCATGTAGTAATGTCTTTCACATAACAGTTGGAAGAATTGAAAATAAAATGCATACCTTTATCACAAAATTGTGATATGGAGAGAAGGTTGTGTTTTATGACAAAACTGTACCTCTTTTGATGGATCCACGACCAATAATTTTACCCTTTGCGTTGTCACCAAAGACAACTGGAGGACCAGATGCTTCTTCAAGATCGGTTAGAAGATCGGCATGGCCAGTCATATGCCTAGATCATCCACTGTCCATAATCCAAACATACTTATCGGCATCGGTTGAGCCCATTAAGCATTCCTGAAATGAAACAATATGCTTATGGTCCCCATTATTCTTTTGGGTCCAAAGAGTTAGTTCCTCTTTATCAGCCATACCTGGCCACCACCTGAGCTTTTAGACTCAGTGGGTCCAGATAGGTGCTTCAAGAGGCATTCGTAAGCCTTGTGACCGATTAAACCACAATTTGTACATTTATTACAAGATGGCTGTGAGGACTTAGATGAGTTGATATTCAATTTGGCCAATGCTTCAGAAGGGTTCAATGATTGAACAGGAAAAAAACCTTTGGGGACAAAGGTGATGGATTTACCTTTGTTGGCCGGTTACATAGGCTTAGGGATTCCTTTACCGGTTGAGGGGTCCTTACCAGTTGGATGACCGGTGATGGTTTTCTGACCGGTCACTCCCTGACCAGTTGAGGCTGCCTTACCGGTTGAGGTTTCCTGACCTGCAACTTGGCCAGCAATTTTAATTCCAGCTTTGCTATCACCATCACTGAGTGAGATATATTTTCCTAGCTCAGGATCAGCTACCTCGGTCTATTGGGATTTGTTCTTGTTAATCGTGACCTTCATCTGTTCCTTCACCCTGGGATAGGTGTGAGAGACAGCACCAAAAGGTCTAGGTGGACCTTTTTTGAGCAAGTTAGATTGAGCATCATCAAATTTGTCCATCAAGTTCTCAGTAACACACTTGGTAACTGGTTTGTCTTTGCTGTCATTGCTGCTGGAGGTAAAGCTTATACCTGATAGATCTCTGTTAGGAGACATCTGTGTGGCGATGCGTGAATTTTTTATACATCTCAGAGTCACCACTTATTATTTATTGATGAAAAATAATAAGAAAAACATTTTTTGTTATTTTCAAGAGATTCAAGTTTTCGGGGGTTAAGTTATGGAATGGGTAGGTCAAGGAGCATCCATTCCACCAAATCCAAAGATTGGTCTTGCTAATTGGGTGTTATTAATCTAATCAATTAAACGAACAATATAAAGAAACAAATAAACCCTAATTAATTTATTAATTAGGAATGTCGGATTGTATGCTTCGAGATCTCCTCCATGAATTGAAGGGACTCTAGGCTAATCCTTTTGATGGGATTACACTACTCTAAAATCAATAGAGGGATTGAGAAGAGAAACGAAAATTAAAGGATGATTACCTTTTTGAGAAGAGATTCAGACAGAGTTTCGACTCAAGTTTAGAGTCGAACCTTGATGCAAACAGAGCTTCACTTCGGTCCTTGATTCGGATCTTGATGCGGACAGAGCTTCGCCTCAATCCTTGATTCGGGCTTCGATGTTTGTTGATCAACAAGGTTGATAAACAAACTTTAGGTGATTTAGGGTGATTTTGTAGGAATCTTTCAGGGAGAGAAACCCACAAAATGTGTGTGTTATGTGTTTTCGATCGGGGATCGGGGACCTCCAACCTAGAATTCTGGACCTCTGAAATACCGAAAGTCATCAAGTATTTATAGGGGGTTAAGAGGTGGATGCATGACTTGGTCACCAAGTTTAGGAGACTCAAGTGGATTGGGACTCCTCCCAAGGAAGCTTCCAGAACCCTTTCATGATTGGATACCCGGATTGGATGATATTTATCAAGAAAAGAGGTTTAAACAGAGAAGGAAAGTGATTCTGCACATCCTTCCGAGGGGTTGTCTCGCGCGAGACACGCTATTCCGCATGAGATAACTAGTCATTTGACCATTTTGTCCTCTTCAGTTGTTCCGTTAGTCAGTTAGGTCCAAAACTAACGAGGTTAGTTAGAAACTTAACGAAACATGACGAAACTGATATGCTTTCATCAAAACATAAGAGAGAGATGAAGAGTAGTGTAATCATGATTTATTGGTTCAGAATGGGGTGTCTACAATCTGGTCTTGTATGATGGTCTCTACAGCAGCTCGTGGTTTTGAAAAGGTGTCAATAGTTTTTGAAAGAGAGTTATTCCTTGACACTAGATCAGCAACTTGACTAACACAGATATTTATTCTCTCAGTGAGTCCTTGATTTTTTTTCCTCAACTGATCAGACTCTAGCTTACTTTCTTTCAAAAAATTTTTTTCAGCTTTTAAAGTGTCATTTTTAGTTGTGACCTTTTTAAGATTAATAGCCATAACTTTGTGAGCTTCATTTAATTTTTCAAAATCAGAGAAGAGCTCATTCATCACCTCTGCCATTTCAGACTTTGACATATTGGGCATGGGGTCAATGGTAGGCTGAGAGGTTGAGGATGATGGTTCAAAGTTAGGATCAAAATATGGTAGGGATGATATCGGTTGAGGGCTTGGCTCGGTTAGGGTTTTTAAAAATTGAATTGGTCGGGGCTCAAGCATCGGTTGATGAGAAGAGATCGGTAAGGCTTGAGTTTGGTAGGTCTGTTGAATCGGTTGCATCAGAGGTCTGAGAGTGGGCAAGGTTTTAAACTGACCGTAGAGAGCTCCACCTATGTTATGAAATTTGAAATTGTAAGGGTTGTCAGCCTTAAGAATAGGATCATCAAAGCAAGTCAAGGGAGATCTCATAGGTAGGGTCTAGTCATTGTAAGATGATTGTTCATTGGATTTGGGGTGTCTAAAGATAGGTGACTGCAAGGAGATGGGTTCATCATCGGTTCCATCAATAGCAACAAAACTAACATCAACATCTTCATCTGAGTCAGCATTCTCATTTTCAGAGTCAGTCTCAAACCAGAATGGCATAGCCTTTTCGATTCCATCCTCGGCAACTAAGCTCTTAGATCTAGGGTTTTTCTTGAACGGTTTCTTCCTCAGAAATTCATATTTTGGTTGAGGACATTTGGAAGCAAATTGGCCGGGTTTTCTACAGTTGTAACACACAAGCTCACCTTGGGCATTCTTACCATCGGTTGAGGTTGAGGTTTGGCCTTTTCTTTGAAAGTTCCCAGATCTTTGGATTGATGAGGATTTGGGTTGGAAGGGTTTGCTGTGGGATTGTTGGGATCTCTTAAAATCCTTGAACTTTCTATAGTTTCTTGCAAAGGCAGCAAAGTCATCTTCTTCCTCAAAAGGCATACTAGATGAGGTATTGGCTTGAACTGGTTGAGGATGAGATATTGAGGGAGAGTCATTGGTAGATTGGCTGTTTAGCAAAGAGGAACCAAGGAAGATCTCAATCTGAGCTGGCAGAGATAGACTTTTAAATTGTTTTTGAACTCCACTCAGCCGATTGAGCTCTTCCTCATATAGAAACAAAGTTGACACAATGTTCTGAATATGAGTAGTGTTCAAATCTCGTCATTCTTTCAAAATGGCAACCTTAACATGCCGAAAATCTCCAAGAGAATTGAGGAATCTCATGTTCAGGTCTTTTATGGTGTAAACTCTACCTAAAGAAGCACAAGAATTACTCACCTCGCAGAAACGGTCGTACATTTCCTTTAACGTTTCACTTGGGTTCTTCTTGAAGGACTCGAACTCAGCAACACTTTTGTAGAGTCTGTTGTCCTTGGCTAATTGATCTACTTCAAAATATCTGAGTAGACTTTGCCACACTTGTTGAGCAGTCTCATAGCATTGTACTTGTTTGTACAGTCGATCGTCAAGGCCTAAGGTAAGAATGTGCATAGCTTTTCTGTCCATGGAAGCACAAATCTTGTCTTCATCAGTCCATTTTTCACGGGGCTTTGGATCATATGTTTCATAAACCTCAAAATCTTGTTCGGATGATCTATCGACATGATCCATGAGAGGAGTTTTGAGTGCTCTGGGTGAGAGATAGATTTTTATGGGTGTCATGGGACCATCTCTGACTACAGTCATTAACCTATCATATATTGAATCCATATACCGCATGATTCGGTTTTTCCATACTGGAAATTCATTATCATTCAACATGGGAATTTTTGCCATGTTCCATGTTTGCATGAGTTTTCCTGCCATCTTGGATTTTGGCAATTCAAGCTGTTAAGCTTGGAAAAATAGTTTTCGAAAATTGCTGCTCTGATACCAATTGTTAGGCCCAACTGGTAGGAATCAGGCTAGAGGGGGGGGGTGAATAGCCTGATTAAAACTTTTTACTCCAAACTCTTATAGTCTTTGAAAATATTAAGTTATACTCTAGCTAACCGGTGAGATAGATTTAGCACAGCGGAATATCGGTTAAAGAGTTTCTCAATATAGGTAAGGTGAAGAGTTTCAAAGGTAAGTTTAAAATCTCATGCAATCAGGGACAAATTATCTTTCCAAGTAAGACAAACAGGTAAGCAGTAACAAGAGTCAATAGGTTGTGACCAGTTGAGGTATTGTCAACCGGTAACATCAAAGCAATAAATAAACAAACACACAAAGGAATGACACATTGTTAGAAGAGGTTCATAGTGTTAAATAACTGCTACGTCCTCTACCAAGTTTGGTCAGAATTTTGATTTGTGAAAGTGCACTGCTATTAATGGTTCCTACCTATTACAAGTTGCAAGCCTATGATTGAAAGCTGCTATAATAAAGGTGACCACTAATGGATCGTGCTACAATAAAGACCTGGTGTTTTCTAGAGATGTGCTCACAAGTTGAGCTGATTTTTCTAGGGTGTGTGTGTGATTCAATCAATGTAATCCATATGTAGTCATGTTGAGGAACACAACAAAATTGATTGAAGGTGCTCAGTATATGTCCTACAGAGATGTCTAGTGAATGAGGGGACTTGTATTGAATGCCTTGAATTGGAGGATTTGCAGGTTGGTAGTTCTTGGCAGCTCACTCTCAAGGATCTTAAATGCACCAACCATCTTCAATGCTCCGGGGAAGCTATTTATAGTGAACTTCAAAAAGGAGCTGTTGTCTTTTGAAGAGGCTGTAATGATGACTAAGATAGGCAGGCATTGAATGGGAGTGTCTTTTGCATTTAATACCTGAGATTGGATAGAGAAGATTTCCATTGAGTAGATGAAGGGATGTGAGTACTGGTAACTTTGACGTTTCACTTTGAGATTCTGACAGCAGCAGGAATGTCACTTCAATGTCAATTCAGCAATTTGCTTTACCAACTTTAGCTAAAGTTGGTGGCTGGGTAGTTGGGAGCAATAAATGCTTCGGTTAGCTGAAGGGAAGCTTGTTGGATAAGCTTGGCCGGTTGGATAGGCTAAGGACCATAACCGGTTAAGGGGTTTACCGGTAAGGTAAGGGCTCTGGCTTGTTCGGTTAAGGCCTTTTGACCGGTTGAGTGGTCAACCGATTTGAGGAAGCTCCTTTACCAAGTAAGCTCACAAACTGATGAGGAAATCTTTATGTCTTCAAGTCTTCATAGCTTGAGAAAATTACATATTAAAAACACTGGCATTAGCATTAAGGGAACCTATCATACATAGAAAAATTCTATTTGGTCTAATTAAATTTAGGGGTCCACATTAATGCTTGTTGTGATTGGGTTTAAGCAATTCTAAATCTAAACATATATTTGACTGACAAGCCCAGAACCAAAAAAGTCCCCTACGCCAAAGAAGCTGAAACGCTTGACCCAAAGGCTGAAGACCCGATCTTAACCCTGCTCAAGTGTACTCAAGCCAACATATCCCTCTGGTCCCTACTCACTTACTCCTACCTGCACAAGCTCAAGCTGGAGGAAAGCCTGGCCCAGACCATGGTACCAATCAATGTAACACCAGATGAAGCAGTCCAAATGATTGGCAACGTTCACTACGGTAACATCATTACCTTTATGGAACTCGATCTACCGAATTTGGGGCTAACTACAATGAGCCTATCTACATCACCGTCCAACTCGACGAGCGCCGCCTTCCTCGGGTCTTGGTAGATGGAGGATCGGCCATGAATGTCCTCCCTTCCAAAATGATGGACTTGCTAGGAATCAAGCCAACCGATCTAAAGCCATCAACGCAAACGATCAAAGCTTATGACTCAACGTCTCGCTCAGTCTTGGGAATAGCCACTCTGAACCTGTGGTTCGTAAAGCAGATGGTACCAACGGATTTCCAGGTCATCAACATCCCGATCACCTTTACTGCCATCTTGGGCCGGCCTTGGCTACACCAAATCAACGGGGTGTCATCCACTCTACACCAATGCATAAAGTTCGTCCAAGGAAGTGATCATACCATCATTTACGGGGACAACGTGACTACCGAAGGGACCAACACAAATGGCATCCCGGTCTTGGAAATCAAGCACAAAGACGAAGGCATGATGCTGACAGGGTTTATGGTCAAAAGCCCAAAGGCCCAAGTATGCCACATATATCTCCCCCTGACTTGGGACCGGATCCCTCCTCCCATGAAGATGATGAAGCTCATGAACTACATTCCGGGGCTCGGTTTGGGAAAATACCATCAAGGCACCCATAAGATCATCGAGGTTAAAGAACAGAACACCCGCTGTGGCCTAGGGTACGTCCCTACTCCCAAAGACGCTGCGGAAGATAGAAAAGCTGCACGCGGAAAATGCCCAGCTACTGACAAAAGAGGTTCGCACGCAATCTCCGATCTCTGCCCTTACAGCTTTGACATGGCCCGGTACTTCACAAAGAAAACCGGCAATTTGAACCAAGACACAGAAAAGAGGACAGAGCTGATCAACGCCAAACAAAACTGGTCGGCAACAATGGACAAGCTCCAACAAAGCCTTGAAAGGTTCAGAGGCCTCGAGCCAAACCCTGTCAAAAGATCATTCCTTGACGCACCAACTCTACCGGGACCCACCACCACCACTATTAACAATGAATTCTGGTTCGAGAAAACCCCCTCTTTGATGGAAGAACTCAAAAATCTTTCTGACAGTACCCCTGCCACAAACAAGTGGGACGAGTCAATATTCGAGCTAACCATGCCCAAGGCTAGAAAAGAAGACTCTGCAGACGATGCCTGGAACGAGCCTTTGCTAAAACAACTTTTTAGTGAAGAAATCGAGGTGCCAGACCTCATCGATTTTGTTTCTGATAACTCCGTAGTAGCCATGATTGGGGACAACAGCACAAAGCCTTTTGACCCTCGCATCCTCAGAAGCCTATCCACAATGCGATTAAAGAACTGGGCCACCTTCTCCAGACCTGCAGCCAGCAAGAAGGAAATGATCGAACAACTTGGTCTAACCCCTCGCGTCCTAGAGTCTAGATTCAAAACACGTTCTGTGTCTGTTGTATTTGAGTTCGAGTCTCTCGAGTCATCTGATGGCCTTACGCCAGAAGATTACGAATTCATAGCCAACCATGTATTCCCATATGCTCTTAATGAAAGTTTCGACCTTTCCGAGTATCCTCTCATTGCATCTTTAACAACTGATAAATTAACTAAATCACAAACAGTTAAAAATGATTCACTTGACAAAGAAGCAGACACATTAAACAAACAATACATTAAGCACATCTTTAAGCATGTTGTCAAATGAGAGGAAAACCGAGCTCAAGCTGCCGAGGAGGTTTTAACCAAAGTGAATTTGGGGACTGCTGAAGAGCCTAAAGAGACGCAAATTAGAAGTTTTTTCACCGGCACTGAGCAAGAAGTATTGACTGCACTACTCCAAGAATTCGTGGACGTGTTCGCTTGGTCCTACCAAGACATGCCCGGCCTAGATCCAGCCATAGTGCAATATCGGATTCCCCTGAATCCTGAGGCTAAGCCCATCAAGCAGAAGCTACGCCGAATTAAGCCAGAATGGTCCTTACTAGTCAAGGAAGAGATCGAAAAGATGCTCCGCGTCAGCTTCATAAGGGTGATCGAATACCCGACTTGGATCTCCAACATAGTCACGGTCACCAAGGCCAATGGAAAGGTACGCTGCTGCGTGGACTTCCGAGATCTCAATAAAGCAAGTCCCAAGGATGACTTTCCACTACCAAACATAGACATGTTTGTCGACACTACGGCCAATTTCGAGATCAAGTCCTTCGTGGACGGGTTCGCCGGCTACAATCAAATCAAGATGGCCGAAGAAGACCAAGAGAAAATAGCCTTCACAACCCCCTGGGGAATCGACTGTTACACAGTGATACCGTTCGGACTAAAGAACATTGGGGCTACCTACCAACGGGCAGCAACCACACTCTTCCACGACATGATCCACAAAAAGATCGAAGTATACGTCAACGACATGATCATCCACTCAAAGGGATTAGACGGACAACACCTCATCGACCTGAGAAAGTTCTTTGATTGCCTTTGAAAACACTCAATGAGGTTAAACCCTGGCAAATGCACATTCGGAGTCATCCGAGGCAAAGTCTTGGGATATATGGTCACAGAACGAGGCATCGAAGTCGATCCTCAAAAGATCAAGGCCATAATCAAAATGAGACCACCGCAAACCCAAACAGAAGTAAAAAGCTTCATGGGCCACTTGCATTACATCAGCCGCTTCGTCAATCAGTTGACCTCCGTGTGCAAGCCAATCTTCCGACTAATGAAGAAGAATGCAGACATTGAATGGAACATGGAATGCCAAGATGCCTTCGAAAAGATAAAGTCATACCTTGTGAGTCCTCTGATCCTCTGTCTTCCCCACGAGGAGAAGCCATCTTGCTATACCTAATTGTGACCGACACCACAGTTGGAGCCATGCTATGCCAAGAAAAGAAAGAGTCATGGGTCGAGAATGCCAGCTACTTAGTCAGTCGAAAGTTCCAAAGCAGCGAGCTCAACTACTCAGCCCTCAAGAAAACAAGCGCAGCTCTTGTATGGGTCGTCAGAAAATTATGACACTACATGCAGTCACACACAGTGAACTTGGTCTCCAAAATGGACCCGATCAAGTACCTCTTCGACAAACCATCACTGTCAATGAGGCTAGCCAAATGGTCTTTCATCCTGGCAGAGTTTGACATCAAATACATGAACCAAAAATCAATCAAGGGATGGGTAATGGCCGAACAACTGGCCGACTTCCAAATCGACGAGGCCAAAGGTCCCAAACCACAATTTCTAGACGAAGGAATCTTCGCACTCGAAGGCGAAAATCAATGGCAGCTATTCTTCGATGGAGCAACCAACAAAAGAGGAAATGGCATTGGAATGCTCTTGGTTGACCCAAAAGACGAGCACACCCCAATCGCCATAAAGCTAAACTTCGAGGTAACCAATAATGCCGCCGAATTTGAAGCATGCGCCGCCAGACAAGAGGCCGCACTCGAAAGGAACGTACAAGAGCTAAAGGTCTATGGGGACTCAGCCCTGATCATCAATAAATTTTCCAACAAATGGAAAACGATAGACCCAGGCCTGCAAAAATACCACGCCTTCATGGAGGACCTCATCACGCAATTCAAAGAGGTCATCTTCCACTACTTGCCAAGAGACCGAAACCTATTTTTAGATGCCCTACATACCTTATCTTCACTCGTGGAAATCCCCGAAGGGAAGGCGATTAAGCCATTCAAAGTAGGAAGAAAGGAAATTCTTGCTTACTGCTACGAAATCGAGTCAGAACCCGAGCCCATCAATGAGCCTTGGTACAACCAAATCTACCAATACCTCAAGAAAGGGGAAACCTCCTTCATGAACAAGGAAGGAAAATACAAAGAAGGAATCAAAGCCAAGAGCATCGTGGCCCTGAAACGCCTTGCCTCTCACTTTGTCATCCTTGGGGACATGCTATACAAAAAATGCTACCAAGGACCGCTCCTCCTCTGCATCAGCAAGGAAAAAGCGAACGAGCTCATGAATGAAGTCCACAAAGAGGCTTGCGGCCCCCACATGAATGCCAGAGCCCTGATGCAGATCATTCTTCAAATGGGCTACTACTGGATCTCCATGGAGGTAGACTGCATCCACTTTGTCCAAAGCTGCGATAAGTGCCAACAGTTCTCCAACCTCAACCATCTTCCCCCTCACGATCTCTATTGCATGACAACTCCCTGGCCCTTCGTCACTTGGGGAATCGACGTTATCGGAAAGATTGCCCCGCCCGAAAGCAACGGCCACGAGTTCATCTTGGTAGCCATCGACTACTTCACAAAATGGGTCGAAGCCAAGTCCTATAAAGTGCTAACTTCCAAAAAGGTCGCACATTTCCTCAAGGAAAACATCATATGCCAATACGGCATGCCGAACGAGGTCATATCAGATAACGATTCTCACTTCGAAGGAGAATGCGACAGACTGTTGGCCGAATTCAAGATCACATGCCACAAGTCCTCTCTCTACAGGCCATAAACTAATGGCGCAGTAGAAGCAGCAAACAAAACCCTCGAAAGGATCATCAGAAAAATGACCACACGAGGACGAGATTGACCCGAGAAGCTGCACCTGGCACTTTGGGGCTACCGGACATCAGTCAGAACAGCCACGGGAGAAACTCCACTCGCCCTAACCTATGGGATGGAGGCAGTACTGCCCGTTGAATTGGAAATTCTATCACTTCTAGTGTTGCTGGAAAACAAAATCAACGAAGTCGAATGGCTTCGAAGGCGACATGACGAATTGGCCCTGCTTGACGAGCGCCGACTAAAGGTCATGGAGCACATCTGAGCTTACCAAAGCAGAATGGCTAGAGCTTTCGACAAGAAAGTTAAGTCCCGAGACATCAGGGAAGGTGATCTGGTACTCAAAGAAAAGCCTCCCACCCGAACCAACCCACTTGGAAAATGGGAACCCACATGGATTGGACCGTTTGTGGTTCAAAAGATCTTCTCCGGAGGTGCCATGAAGCTGACAGACCTAGACGGCAGCCCCTTCATAAATCCAGTCAACGGAAGCAAACTTCGCTGATACTTCGCCTGAAGCAAATCGACTTTTTTGTCTCCCCGTAACTTCAAGAAAGTGTCAAACTACGGAGACCTGAGCCCCTCAATCCAGGGGAAATGTAGGCAACCTTCATTGGTTTGGTCTAAAAACACACAAAAAATAAAAAATTTGGATGCCAATCAAGGCTCAGATCAATCCAAACACAAAATTCAAGAAAATCAGATGCCACCAAGGCTCAGACTGCTTAAGTCCACAAATACAACAAAAGGTCAAAAGATGGACGCCGCCAAGGCTCAAACAAAAAGCGAGCAAGAGATCTTTCATCTCGACAAAGCTTTAAAAGTAAATCACAAATCACTAACGATTAAAACACTTCTTGATGATTACAAGCACGGTATACTCTCAAGCTCACAACATTCTAAAAGACAACTTAATACATTTAACAAATAACGTGTCTGCTATTGTTCGGTTGAAACCTAATGGTTTATTTAAATTCCGTAAGCGCACGGGCTATTGAAATATAGCGGGTGCAAGTACGAGTCGATTCCACAAGGACAGGGTTTACTTTGGGATGAATTTGTTTTTACTACAAATATAAAAGGCATAGGGAGAGATATAGATTGATTTAAGAAAATAATAGAACATACGCAGAAAAATACTTTAAGAAAACTCTTATAAACGAAGCATTCTCGAGATTGGAAATCATTTAGCCAAATATTCATCATATAGTCATGTCTTTGAAAATATAGATTTTCATAAAAATCAAGGATGGTACGTTAGGCTTACATTACTTCTCACGATCAAGCAAGTAGTGTTTTACCCTTCACTAATTATGCCCTATCTTCTTGAGATTCCGTTTATGGTATTCCTGCCTGTCACGAACGGGCATTTCGGCTTATCTCTCGATGACCATGATTAGCAAGGATCCATTAAGTTCGAGAGTCAATGCACTTTCCATTCAAGGAACATCCCTAGGCCATTGAACTACTCTCCTGATTAATGAAACCTAGTTCCTTTATATGGTTCCGTCAATCGAGATTCTCTGCTAGGTACTTCTCTCGATTGACTGAATCATACAAGTTGGATGTCTCCAAAATGTAAGTCATTTTGAGATTGATATAAAAAAAATTGTTTAGATGAAGATAGATGACAAGACTTTTATTTAAGATGATGAACAAAAGGCATTTTTAGTTTCCAACCCTAAGAATAAGGGGGATTACTCAATAGCCATTATAAACAAGCAAGCATAACTAATAATAAAAGAAAGGGATGATGGATGGAAATAACTCTTGATATTTATTGCTTCCTTCCAAAAATACTACAAGAACAATGAACACTTGAATCTTCAAAATGTTTGGAACTAATGATAAGAATTATATATAATATATTCTAAACTCAAGTATGCTATTCTCTGGTATGATCTGATTATTTTAGACTGATTACAATGGCCTATATATATAGATATGAAGGAGACTCTTCAAAGTGGTGCCTTAAAAAGGTGCCTTTTAATTCTGCATACACCATTTGCACGGTCGGGCTAAGAGAACTGCATGGCCGTGCCTCCTTGGCACCAAAAATGGGTTTGAACTGGTGGAAGGGCACGGCCGCTCTGGCATGGAATGCTCGGCCACTCCTCTTTTCAAGACTCGGCCACTACATGTTTTGGGGCCAAAATTGGCCTGGAAAAAGGTCATGTGCACGGCCGCTCCTAGGCTTAGAGCACGGCCGCTCAAGCTGGATTTTAGCCTGTTTGCTTGATTTAGTCTTTCCCTTCCATGGCTTCGACATTTGATTACTTCCAAGGCTCAAATTTGATCAAAAATTGACTCTAAAACCTGTCTAAGAGTATAAAATATACCAAAAGCATAAAATCGAAGATATATGACAAAAGAAGCTCTAAATAACCTAAATGCAAACTAAATTATGTTAAAACTAAGGAAAAAATTGATGAATGATGGGATACATGACTATATAATAGTCACTTATCAAACTCTCCAACACTAAGCTCTTGCTTGTCCCCAAGCAAGATTAGGATGATAAAATGGAGAGGGAGAAAAGAATGCAAAAGATAAAACAACGAGAATGATCCCTCAAAAAATTTATTGCAGCATGCTTATTGCTTTTGAAGATTGCCTCTAGCTTTCTATTCATATTTTTCATATCCTTTAAAAATTACTAGAAAGAAGTATTTAGGGATATTTCAAAGGAGCAATTTTGAGAGAATAAACTAATATAGCATATATAGGAGTTGATTAAGCAAAGCTTTTTTAGAAGGATGAATCTTGGATCATAAGCTTGGTGCAATAAAAAGCTTCACTCTTCAGAGTGATTTTGTGAAAATGACTTTATTGCTTAAAATGTACAAAATAAAAAGAATGAACATTTATTCACAAATTAGAAGTATTCAAGGAATTGAGATGCATTTTTGAATTACAAGGGCGAAAATGGAGGATGATAGTGGAAAATCTTATCAAGGCCTAACAAATTATCCTATTTTTATACGTGTTATATTTTGCAAAAGACTTTAAGTAATTTTGATTCTTTCAAGTAGGAGACATTGTGGCTGCGAACCCCATGTTCCTAATACTTAGATGAAGAATACTTTGGATATTACTTCCATTTAGCAAGGAAACATCGTCGCAGCGAACGCCGTGCCCCGAGTTACTTAGGAAGTAATAGATCTTGATTTTTGCTTTTTTTATTTGGTGACTTAGTCACTCTTGAACAATAAGATAGAATGCTTAGCCTTGATTGAATAGTGGAAATGGAAAGATGGGATTTTTATGAAGGGATGTGATTCAAAAGAAGCAAAACAACGTGAATGTTTCTAATAAGGGAATAAACATCAAAAATATTTGAAATGTGTTAGAAAAATCTAAACAATCGAGTACAAAAGAAAAAGAATTACAAAAAAATTGAAATACAATATACAACATAAAAATTAACAAGGAAAAAACCGTAAGTCGTCGTCTTGAATTTGCTTGAATCCGAGCCGTGTTAGACACTCTCCTTAAGACTAGTTCGCCCCCTCACTACGAGTGCTCGAGGTCTTCAATGGACGTTAGTCTCCCAGGATAGAACGGATGAACCGGAACAACTTTGCACTTAAGTTTTCCGGCAAATTTTCCTATGCTTGGACAAAATCACCATGGATATTTCTCTAGGAGGCCAAAGGAAGAAGATAACAAATTGCAAGAGGGAGGTGGAGAATTGATGGAAAAAGAAAATTAATTTTCATTATTGTGGGTCTCTCTACTTATAGCTCCACTAACTCTTCCATGAATACCCAATTAATCTTAGTATTAATATGAGACTCATTACTTTCTATTCAAGAAGTTTAATACCAAACTTTGTAACCCTAAATTCCAAAGTAATGATCCATTTTAATCCCTCAATTAATCTAGAAATTATGGGACATCAATAGTGGTGTTAACTTCTAAAAGTTACACTTTAACCTACTTACTTTGAGCTATCATATCTTTCTCATACAATACCAAATTGGACATCTAGATATTTCATTTTCATGTTCTCACAACGTGGAACATGAACCCATAATCTTTGTCAAACGACAAACGATTCATGTAAGGAAAATACACAATTTCCTTCACATATAATGAATTTTTCCAACAATCCCCCACATGAAGGAAATTAATGACGAGTTTGGTGATAGAGTCCGGCATTGAACGAAAACTTGAATACGATAGGTATGGGAATGCCCATTGAACCTTCGCTCGTACAAGCATATTTACTCTAATCGCAAGTCGGTAGACGTGATGTCCTTGAACCGTTATGCTTTTTGTGTAACCGATCATATACTTGACACAAGTAACGTCCTAGCATAGTTCAATTCTCATAGCTATGTTCATTCACGGCTCCCGAATATTTTGCTCTGGTTACGTGAGAGGTTCTAAGAATTGAGCCTCACACAATTCTCCTCGAAGCGGCCCCACTTCTCTCTCACATAGGTGATTTCTTAAAGGTAACCCGTATTACCCCGCTCAAATTTTCGACACGTAAGAATCATTAAAAGACATAGGCTTATCCTTGTCCTTTCGGGATATCACTAATAGGAATGGACTTGGGGTTGGTTCCCCCATAGTGACGCTACAAGTCTTTTAACAGTTAGGTGGTCCCATTGAATCTAGTTCTTGGGATCTCCAGTCATCTAGATTGGATTTTCTGTTGTGTTTAACTTTTAAGAGGATCAAGTCCCATTCCCCTCCAAATTTACAACTAACTCTCGATTTAACCCTTTGGTTAACGGATCCGTTTATTATTTGACCACACATAGTCAAATTAGTTGAGAGTAGTTCTAATGGTATTATGTCTTAGACATATATGTCTAGACTACCATTACACACATTGATATATGTCTTTTCAATCATAAATTGACTTTAGCAATATACCATCTTGCTAACACAAGTTTTATCCATTTGATAATTGTTAACTTAAATTCATTTAAATCCCAGCTATTCCATATTGATCATTTCAAAAATTTCAAGAATATTCACCTAATGACTTGTTTAACAACAAGTCTATTAATTTTCCTTGAATTTGAATCAACAGATCAAATTGACTAGACTTTTCCTTAGTTAACATATCATTTTTGAATTTAATTAACAAAGTGACGTAGTCACTCTTGTTTAAATTCACACAATCAAACCTTTGATTTAATTATCTTTATACTTGTCTCAAGTCATACAATGACTTTACAAACTAGCACATTTTCTTCTAGGTTCCATTTCTTGAACCGTTTCAACACTTTGATCTATTTCATTCAAAGTATCATATATTCACTTCCATGAATTTGACATCAATACCTGATTTCCATTGATTTTATTTTCTTTTGATTTTTATATATATTCAAACTTATTGAATCATATATAACAAACCAATATGCACAATTGTTATGAACATAACTCTTGAAACATAATCCACCATTTAGTAACCAAATTCAATTTCTTTGGTAATTGGACTTGCTACTTTGCGAAACACCCCCACATTAACAAGTGTACGTAGGCCTACGTTTTCATACTTCATATGGACATCTCATTGTTTTCTTGGAGAAACCTCTCCAAAAGGTAATTATTTTCCAAAGTATACCCACCCCCACATTTTCAGAGTAGTCCCAAAATTAGCAATAATGCCAATTTTTATTATTAACACCATTTGATCATGATGTACATTGTGGACACTTTGTTTCATTGCTCATGTACAACAAACCCCTCGGATTGTTCTATGTAAATTTTCTCTTCAAAATCGACATTTAGAAAGGTTATTTACATCCATTTGATGTATTTCAAATCCTCGCTATGCAAAGCAATTGCAAACACAACTCTTTATTCTCGTGATGAGAGAATAAGTAAAAAAGTAATCAAGGTCTTCATTTTTCTTGTAATCCTCAATTACAAGTCTATCCTTGTACTCATTGATTGTTCCATCGGTCTTCATTTCCTTTTTGAAAATTCACTTATATGCTAGTGATTTACTACTCGGAGGTAAATCCACTAGTTTCTAAGTATGATTTTCCAAGATTGAATCAATCTCACTTTTAATGGCCTCTTTCCATAAAGATCCTTCCAAAGAGCTCAATGTCTTTATAACTTTGTGATTCACTTTCTAGCATGGAGGTTAGAAAATTCGGGCCATAGAATTTTCTTATCCTATTTCATTTGCTATGTTGAGGTTATACCTTTTCTTTATCATTCCTCATGATAAGTTTCATCTTCTTCTTCTTCTATTGAATCATGAATCCGTTTAAATGAGTTTGCCTCATCTCTTAATTTATACGGAAACATATTCTTAAAGAAAGAAGCGCTTCATAATTCCATTATTGAATCTTGAATTCATACACAAGAATTCTATAATCACAACTATTGTAAGCATACCCAACCATATGCAATCAATAGTATTTAGTGTAACATATACACAAACTACATTTAGTTGTGTTTTATCACTACCTCCTTATTAAGTTGATTTCCAACTTTTTCTTTAAAGAGATAAGATTAAATATTTTTCTCTTAAGCAAATATTGATAAATGTAATAATTTACACATTACCACCATGTGTTTGAATAATATTCACATCATAAGCATCAATATGCTTTGATTATATTTCTTCTAGCACATATCACATTTTCTTTGAATTCCTTTTTAACGTAAGGAATATGATCTAACTAACGAGACTTATTCTCATTATTGATCACTAATTCAACTCATCGGTTGATACAATTCCATTTCATTCATTTAAGCATCATGAATATCATTTTTGATGATATCATGTTTGACATTCAAACCAAGGTTGACTTTCCAAATAAGCTTGACTTTTCAAACCAAGTTTGACCAACTTATCTTAGAGTTAAGCATTTCGATTTGCTTCAACTTCTTCTCCAAAGCTCTATTCTCTTTTTTAACACAAAGACGAATAGCAAAACCTCAACTTTCATTTATATGTGAGGTAATTCTTGAAATCTTTTCAAGTGTGAAACAATTTCTCAATTATTGCCATCACTTGAGAATTTCACTCAACACCATCCATTCGGTATGGTTTTCATGAAAGACCATTTTCAATTCTTTCATTTAACTTTTCATGGTTTATGAAGTCTACTATTTTAAAATCAAGAGCACGACTTATAATGAAGTTCATTTCAACCGCATTCTCAGATTTCTCATAATTATTTCACCATTTTCTAGGTACTATATACGTTATATAACGAATTCGACAACTGCAGTTAAGTATATAATTCCAAAAAAAAGCTCATGCTTCAACCGCACTCACGGATTAAACATCCGTCTTATTTTCACCCAACTTTATAGAATCTTCCTTAAGAAACCTCACAAGTTTAAGGGTGGTCAAGTAGAACATCTATTGTTGCCATCACTTAAAGTCGAGACTAACAAAATTTCTAACTTCTTATTATGTGAGCCGAAATACTTGGAACAACCACATCCCATTGATGATTTTTCTCCACACAAGGAGCCTTCCCCAAAACATTGGCTTTAATTTTTCAACAATTAAACACCAAATTATAACTTAGTTGTTACAAATAGAGCTCTCTAATATTATTAGAGAATTCACCCAAAAATAAATTGTAATTCATTAGGGAATTATCACAATTTATTTCTTATAACACACCATATTATAAACCTCTAAATTTCTTTAATGAAATTATAATTGGAGGTTAACTATTCCAAAATTTTAAAGGTCTCATCTTGGAGTACCTCTAAATTAGAGAAATTACCTTCTCATTCACCAAATACACAATTTCTTTTAGAAGTTATACTTCTAAATATTTTGTGTCATTTTTCATCAACAATAGGATTTAACTACTTCCTTTAAGAATTCATATTATTTTTAATCTTTTGACATTAGTCACCCATTTCAATTATGGGTTTTAACAACTTCTCCCAAGAAGCCCTATACTTTAGTCCTTGTGATATATGTAAATCTTCACAACAATAAAATTCAACAACTTCTTTCAAGAAGCTCTATTGTTTTAATCTTTGTGAATTTTGTCACTATTGACAATAATAGGCTTTAACAACTTCTTTCGAGAAGGCTATCATCTTTGTCAATACATCGTATAAACAATGCAACGTTAAAGACTACATCTTTATCCGTTCATCTTCTCAACTTAAAGTTCAAAAGAACTTTTCATTTATAAAAATCTACAATGTTAAAGACTAAATCTTTACCCATCCATCTTCTCAACTTAATTCAATGAACTATTCAATTTTTCTCAACATGATTCTTGTGAATCCATAAGGAGAACGTTAAATACGATATCTTTAACCGTTCATTTTTCTCCAATTTAGTTCAAATCGAACTTTTCAATTTTTCTCACTATTATTTTTCATGAACCATAAGATATCTATCATTCATTTTTATAAACACTAGAAGTGGCATCACCAATAAACTATTTTACACAAATCAGTTGCAACATCCTTGATGTTCATCC